>JABUQX010033718.1:17500-33122 GCA_015478945.1 Trachelipus rathkii
GTAAAAATTAAATTATTAAAAAATTAATTGGGTCAATGTCGTTATCCGCCTCCAACGTCCAGTATACATATCGATTGGTATGAATTCGCGTAACAGTATATTCTTATAGAATTGAAGTGAAAAATCGTGAATCCAAATGAACACTATATTTAAAAGCCTAGTACTTACCACACCTCCAAATAAAATATTAAAAAAAAATAAAAAGTTCATGAATCTATGTAAACAAGATTTTAAACTCATAACCTTTAGAGACTGTAACTAGTATATAGTTTCAATCTAGATAAACTAACTAAACCTAACTAACGTTGGTGATAACGTAAATATAATGTAACTTTTATATTTATTTATTTCACTGCATATTAAAAACAAAAAATAATAAAAAAAAATAAATTAAAAAAGATGGGCCTCGAGAGCTGTATTCTAAAAATATGTACATTTTTCGATTTTAAAAAAATTGTGCTTAGCAATTGAAAAAAAGATAGTATCGACATGGAGCCAATTAATTATTAAAATTAATGAATTATTAAAATAATAAAAGCAAAGATATGTAACCTAACTAACGTAAAGTAACGTAAACCTAACCTCTTACCTAACCATTTCACTCCGAAACATCTATTGGTAATATGAAGAGGCTAGCGTGAGGAAATTATTTTTTATCCGACACTCGTCGTTCCGTGCTGTTTCCTTTAAGTAACTTTTGTCAATATTGAACTTATTGGTACTATTTATCGTGATATATTATTGTTTTTTAATATGTAGATAAATATAGGATTTAGAGTATTCTAATTAGATATGTATTGGTTTAATTCCTACATTAGTATAATTAATTATATTATGATTACATGGATGTTGAGAGTTATTAGTATTATAGTGAGTATAGCTTATATTATATTATTAGGTATATTATAGAGGGTAGGGGATTCTATATATATTTGAAATTATATAGTGGTAGATATAAGGTTTGCTATATTATTAGCATCAAGTAGTAAGAATGATACTTGATTGTTATCTCTTAGTATAGTAGTAGAGTAGAATATATAGTAATGATCATGTCATCCCGATATGAGTTCAGCAATGGTGTAACTAGATAAGACGCTATATCAGCAACTACACAAAGAATCTAAGAATATGCATTTATGTAAATCAGCGAGACCACTAATTCTTCCGAGAGCAGCGATAATATTTGTCACAAAAAAATATATAACAAAAAATAATGCTTTTAAAATATAGTTCTTAAAATTCGTTATTTAAAAATGTGAAGGAAAAATGAGTTTTTTAGATTTTGAATAGATGTTCGCATACTCCGAGTGAGCACGCAAGGTGCCAAATGTTGATTTTTAAAAAAAAAACTAAACTAAACCCACGGATAAACAAGAACGATGGATTAGAGTCGGGGTTTCTCGGCCTTACCGGGGGACGACAGGGGGACTGCGTTCTCCCCCTCTGTCCCTCCGTCGGCTCGAACCACCTAAAAAAAAAACAATATAAAAAAGAAAAAAATAATATTTCTTTACTCCAGAGAGCGGGTAGACACCGAAAGAAGTGGTTATTTTGGCATATCTTTTTCTCGAGGGGACCTAATGCAGGGTTTCTCCAAACGTCAATTCAGACGCGACTGCACTGATTTCAGAGTCTAAGAGTTAAGATTTAATAATATTAATAAGCTGTAGTACCTTCAATAATCTCACCATTAAGAATAAAAAATAAGATATTTTATTGTTATACAAAGTGTCTCTATAACGCGGATAGAAAAATATGCTTGCTAGAAAATCTGAAATGTATTGATTATGTTTTCCTGTTAGAGGTAAAAAGTCTTTCTAGTTTACAGACTGAACTTCTGATCGGGGGATGACTTGAAACATATATATATATATAGTATATATAGGTAATTAGAAAAAATAATACTAATAAGAATGTCTATCCGACTCAATAGTTGACTCATGCTATAAGCGGGTACACGGCGCGCTCCATGCGGTCCTCGCGATTAGCCTGTGGTATATAATATATCACTCTCTCATAAACTGTCCTCCGTGCCTATATTAATAAAACTAAGTATTATTAATATATATATAATTAATAATATATATATATTTTCTCACTCATAGATATATGTATAATTAATATTAATTTATATATTAATATTTTCTCATATATATTAATATTGCCCTCTCACAATATATTTCTTTTCAGAATTTTTAACGCGATAAGATATTTATCAAATATCAGTTTATAGTGCGGAGATAAGCTCTTGAAAACTTTATACTGGATAAAAGAAAAATGTATGAAAGACTGCTATTGTCATTAAATTACAAGCGAAGCTCATTTTTCGGCAGTTTGAAACAATTTGCATTATTTCGTTATCTCGTCTCCGTCTAAAATGAAACTGTCAAATCACCTTAAAGGAGACGGAGGCAACAATGAAGAGAAAATATAGAAAATATATAAAGATAAAGAGATGCACATTCTATAGTAATATAATTTAAACTTACCTAACCCTCATCCCCACATAAGCTCAATCGAGTCAACTCCCTGTTGTGCATTATTTTCCCCCCACCCCCTACCTCCCGTAGACGTCAATCTTAAATATTCGTTTGGCCGTATCCAGTTCTCCAAATTATACTAACTAGATTGTATATATAATGCCTCCCAACGGGCGCGTCATCGATCATGGTTTATGACGAGTTGAAACTTTCGAATGAAATGGCTTTATACAAACCCTGCCCCTTCAATGTATTATTTCTTCAAATGAGTTTATGTATAGAAAAAAGGACGCTGGATCCGTTTATTTGTCTTCTTTTTTTTGTACGATTTTATTTTATTTTTTATTCTGAGTTCAAAATGGTCATTTCAGTTTTCTAGAATTGTTCTCAATTTATAGACACAAATGTATGAAATGATATACACTTTGTCCTTTAGATATGGAATCTATATTATTTATGTGTAACCTATTGCTGCTTAACGATGTCCTTAGACTCGTATTATTCACCTGTAATTAACTTATCGTTTTAAAATTCTAAAGACATGATACAATAAGCATCTCTCTAACTTATTACTCATTTGTAATAGTAGGTGCAAAGCTTATATATATAATTAAATATATAGTTAAATGTGCATAAGTTTGCTTTAGGGTTAGTAAAATTAATATTTTTATATATTAGATTAAGTATTTAGCATTATTTTTATAGAATTTGACCTACTTTTAACGTTAAGCTTTTGTAATTTCTTAGTATGTTCGATATATTTTCAATTATTCGTCTAATGGTGAGTACTATACTATACATATAATTTCCATTGTATATTATTCCTTACTATAGAGGTATAATATATTATTATAGGTATTTATTTAGATGTGTACTAATTACCCCCTGATATTGTTATTCACTTTTCAGGCGCATAGGGATTCTGATGCCTGGACCCTAATGCATGGGCTTTTATATTATGTGCTATTGTTCCGAAAGTGGTTTTGTCCTCTTACGCTCCTTCGCAGACAAAGAAGAGTAATTCGAGCAATCCTATACTATACTACTGTTCTCTACCCATGTATCGTGCATTGTCTAACGAATAATCAACCTCTCTCTCGACCTGTGCTCGTCACCCGGTACGCTTCTTCTGGCCAGAATAGAGAGGTACTGTTGCGATGGTTAGCTAAACTAAGTGAATAATACACTAGACCTCGGCTCATCTCACGTAGCTCCAAATAAGCCTCACATAGATAACTCGTCTGCCTTCCACTGACCAAGAATTTGTGTTTCTGTTTGGAGTAGATGTGCCGTATCTCGATATATAGAATATCTCTATATGAAGCTAGCTCTGTCGCAAATTAATTAACAAAATAACTGAATGCTATTATCATTTTAGCACTCTCTACAAATGTAAAGTTTATTACAATATAAGCTCATGTGTTTGTAGACACTAGAAAAAATTGTCTATATTAAACAATATTTTTGCATTTTCATAAATTTTTTGAGAGAGTTGTCACGCATTTGATAACTTATCGAGTTTGCTTGTTGTCGCATAATGGTATCAAACACATTCATTCCCATAGTTATCAAAACATTATACTCACTACTGGTGCAGATCTCGTATCTCGCGTGATAGTGTTTCGCCAGCTTATAAAATTCCCTTCTATACATTATTCTCTTCCATGACAAAAGGTTATTCAGAGAAATGAAATGATGCACTCGCTAAGATAAAAAGTTACAAAATTGCTTTTGTGAAAAATGAGTGCCTTTCAGAAGGTAAAGAAGTTATTTTTCTTTCTTATAGAGAGGTTGTTATATGGTATCCAGAAGATGTAATTTCTACTGTCGTATAGTTTAGTATCCACGAAGAAGTAATTCTCACGTGTATTCGTATTAGTTATACGAGTCTTATTCATATGCATTAATGAGCAGATATATTCGCTATCCTTGGTACCAGTTTGATAACATGAGCACACCTCGGTCCTTTTTTGCTCCTATTAGTGTAAATGCAACGGTTTATCTCTTTTTCTGCAGGTTTCTTTCTATCCATTCAATCCGACAATGTTTCACATCTGTAAAAGTGTTAATATATATATAATATATATATATATATATATATAATAATAATAATAATAATAATAATAATAATAATATATATATAATATAATAATAATATATATATATAATAATAATAATATATATAATAATATGTATATATATATATATATATTATATATGTAATATATATATATATAATAATATATATATATAATATATATAATAATATCCAATAATAATAATATAACAATAATATATAATAATAATAATATATATATAATATATAATATAATAATTATATAATAATAATATATATAATATATATATATATAATAATAATAATATATATAATAATATATATATATATAATATAATAATAACAATAATAATAATAATAATAATAATAATATATATATAATATATAATAATAATATATAATAATAATAATAATAATATATGTATATATATAATATATAATATATATAATAATAATATATATATATATATACCTTTAGCTTTGTAACTCCCGCTTGTCCCACCACAGCAGGCCGGACCCAAAGTTCCGTTAGAAAAATTGTAAAATTGTTTGAAGTTGTATTTGCTATCCGTTAAGTCGGGGCAGTTTAGTAAGAGATGTTCTATGTTGTCGGTAGTCTGGGAAAGACATTTTTGACAGTGGGGGGGGGAGGGGGCGGCATTATTAATTTTGAATTTGTATTCTTAAAGGGAGGTCAAGTGTCAACAGCGGAGACGGGGTAGCATTGCGCTGGTTTGAAGGTCCATAGTTTGTTCGGGTGACGTGTTTGATGTATGGTGTTATTTGTATATGCGGAGATTGTTCATAGAGTTAATTGAGTGTTGATGTGTTTAATAATGGGAGTATCTAGAGGGAAGGCGGGGAAAGCGTGTTGTATATGTTACTAGAGCATAATGCTGGGGTGATTTTTTAACCTTCTAGGTGCGGGGGGGTTGTAATGTAACGCAGAGGATGATCTGTTGAAAGTGATTTACTGTAAAATTGATAGCCTATCATATCAAGATGGATTTTAAAGGGAGAATTTTTGTATCACTTAGTAGATGATGGATGGGTGTGGAAGGGAGGCAGCCATTTAATATCCTGAAACCTTTATTTTGCGCCGTTTCTAATTTCTGAATATTTGACTGTGATATTGTGGGGACCAAGGCAGGTGATGCATATTTTAGGAAGAGACGGAGGTATTGTCTGTATACTATTGTGAAGGTCTGTATATATTGGCCAAAGTTTGTTAAAGTTAGTGTTTTCAGTGCATTTATATGTGGCTCATGGGGGGGGGGGGGGGGTGAATGTCATATGTATATCAAAAGTCAAACCTAGGATGGTGGTTTGTTTATTGAGAGAGAATCTATTGTTTGACATGAAAATTGCTGGATGGATGTTAGATTCTCTTCTGCCTGGAGAGAGTATGGTAAAAGTGTATTTTTGAGATGATAGAGTCATTCTGTTTATTGTTAGTCATTGTTTCAGTAGGCTTATATATTGTCCACATGCTATATTTATAGAGGTGTTTTGAACTGCGATTGTTTGATCATCAGTGTAACTATTAATTTTTATAGAAGTGAAAGTGGGATGAGGGAGGTCATGCATTAATAGGTTAAAGAGTGTAGGCTAAAGAATTGGCCCCAGGGGGACTCCATCACATAATTTGTATGAACTGGAGGAGTGGTGTCTTTGGATGACTAGATGTACAACTGGATTGAAAATTTGCTTTTATTTTTATGTTTTTGTTGGTTATATCAGTGTTTAAGACATCGTCTATTAAAAGCTTACGTGGACTGTATGAAATTCTTTGTTGATGTCTATTACTGCAAGGAGAGTACGTCGAGGGATGGGGGGGGGGGAGTTTGGTTAAACCCCCGTAAGAATGTGTTATGTTAGATCAGTTAGGAAAGTTGTAGTAGAGTGCTTTTGTCGGAATCCATGTTGCGAGTCTGATAGAGGGATAAGGGAGGAAATTGTAATGGGAATTATTTTTTCAAATATTTTGGAGAGCAATGATATAGGTCTGTATGAAGTTGGGTTATTTGGTTGGTTGTTTGATATTATTATTTTTATTATATGTGCATGTTTTCTTAAAAGTGGTAGTTTGTGGTTTTGCTATGCAATATTAAATATTCATGTTAGGACTGCGATAACCTTGATTTTATGGTCGGGTGCCAGTCAAAGTCGGTAATTTTCAAAGGGTGGAGTCGGGTCGGTAATTTCAAAAGGGTGGAGTCGGAGTCAGGGTCGGTAATTTTGAAAAGGTAAAGTCGGAGTCGAAGTTGTGTACGAAAGAGGGTGAGTCGGAGTCGGGTCGGAGTCAAGGTGTTATTTTCAAAAGGGTGGAGTCGGAGTTGGTAATTTTCAAAGAGATTGGAGTCAGGTCAGGTCGGTGATTTTCGAAGGTCCGAGTCAGGTCAGTGGCAATTTTGAAGGGTGGGTCGGAGTCGGAAAATTTTGAACCGACTCCACAGCCTAGTGGTTTTGCTATGCAATATTAAATATTCATGTTAGGACTGTGATAACCTTGATTTTATGGTCGGGTGCCACTGCTTATGAGTTTATAAGGTTTTTAGTAATGTTGGGTACTTCTAAGGGAGTGAATATGGGAGTGAGGGGGTTGTCTTATTGGTTGGTTTTCAATTTTTTAAGCCTTTATCATCTATTTGTCTATTGTGTGTGACGTAATTACATTGGTTTTTTTGGATTGGGAATTTTATTGTTTTGTTTACAAATTGGTTGGTATTGGTTGAATGTGTGAAGTATATGGATTTTTTTTATTGTACAGAATAATTTTGTAGTGTTGGTCTTGTGGTTTTAGTATTTGGATTTACTTCTAACAATTCTTTTTCTGATTTAAGTTGATTGTTTATTCTATTGTTGAGTATTGTTGAGGTTTGTTGAGGTTTGTTGTGGTATTGTTGAGATTTGGTTTAATTGGTCTTGATTCGGTTGTCAATTTTTTCTGAAGGGAGTTTCTTTGTTTAATGAGGATGTGGATTTCTGGTGAAAAGTTGGGGTTGAATTGTTTGCAGTGGCCATGTGGGATGTATTTTATTTTTTTAGATGCTTTTAGAATTATTTTATTGAAGTGTTGTATTGCTTTGTTGAGAGAGGTAAAATCAGCTATTTGAAAGGAGTGTAAATCTAGTTCTATGAGGTCTCTTTAAGCTTCCCAGTTTGCTTTCTAGTTTTTGATGTATGTTTTTTTTTTAATAGATATGTATGTAGGGTGTTTATTTTGAATTGTGATTAGTATTGGAATGTGATCTGAGGAGAGAGCATGAAAAATTTACTAAGTTGTAGTAACATGAATTTATGGGGAGCAGAAGGAGATGTGGGGTTCTGGTTATGTTGTAAAGGTCGGCGAGTAGGTTGATTTCGGTTGTTGAGGATACTGAGTGAATGTAAGTTGTCTATAAGTGCATCATCTCTTGGTGTGTGTGTGTGTGTGTTCAACCATGCAGTGCGGTATGCATTGATGATAAAAGCTAATATTAAGTTGTTATATTTTTCTAAGGGGGGCAGGTAAGGGACATAACCTGTAGGCAGTGTTGGGACGTACATGAAGGGATATAAAAATTAAATAGGTAGTATGTTTGTTGTTGATTTGTATTTCTATTGATTGGTAAGTGGAAATTTGGTCATTGTTCATGAGGAGTTGTGTGTGATTTGTGGTGTTTCGGAATTGGATATTTTTATGTATAAGTGTGATAAGGCTATGTTTGGGTGAGTCATGTCATGTCATGTCATGTCATGTCATGTCATGTCATGTCTTTGGGTTGTATAGTTAGGAAATTCAGGAAGATAAGTGTTTTGGGTGAGGTTGGATTCCTGAATAAGTGCTATGTGTATGTTGTATTTAGTTAAGGCGTGGTGCAGTTCTTTATGTTTACCTCCCGCAGTAGGTGAGAAGAGGTGTGTCCCTTTGAGAAACTGCGATGACCTCACCCCCCCGACGTTCTTGTAGTTCGGACACCCGAACCAAGTAGGGGTGCAGCAGAAGATTCTACTGCACCCATATTATTCGGTCGGGCAAGCGAGAATGTGGGACACATTCGATATATATATATATATATATATATATATATATATATATATATATATATATATATATATATATATATATATATATATATATATATATATAAATCAGCATAATACAAATTATAATAAGTTATGTATATATATATATATATATATATATATATATATATGCGTATATTTTGATGTTTGCTAGTCTGCAGCAGGCAAATTGTTAATTAATATAAAGCTTCGGGTAATTAAGAAATTTTATAAATGAAGGATGGTAGAGAAGAAAAAAAAGTACAAGGTGTATAATATAAATATATATATATATATATATATATATATATATATATATATATATATATATATATATATATATATATATATATATATATATATATATATATATATATATATATCTCTCACTCTTTCCCAAAAAAAACCCCTCCCCCATTTTATTACTAGAAGTAGTAAGCAGTATTTAACTATTTTTTTAGTACATTTTACTACCCGGTAGTTTATGTTACGAATTTACCTGGTTAAATTTTTACTATTTATTGAGTTGTTCAATGAACTTTCATATGGAGTAGGTTTGACTTTTTTAGTAGTTTAAATATTTTCCCGAAAGTGGTTAACATTTTGTATCTTCAATAGTGGTAAATTCTACTACATAACATTTACAAACAACACCGATATCGTAGTAATTATAAAACCCGATTTAATAAATTAGGCGACTACTTAGTAATTGTTACAATTACTATTTTTGTATGTTATTTTGACTACCAGTGAAAAAATATTTACTCCATATTTGCTGGTAAAATTATCAAAGGAAATTTAAGTACTATAGGTTGTTGTTATTACTATAGAAAATATAATTGGAATTATTATTAAATTTTTGTAGTAGCTATAATATCATTGTTGAAATAATATAAACACTGTTTTAGTAGGTTTTAGACACTGACTCAGACTCCTTCTCCAACTATGGTTTTCTCCAGCTCCCACTTCTCTGACTCCGAATCCGTCGCCTTTCTCCACTTCTCTTATATATTTCCTTAACTTTTTTCAGGCGGGACCCCCTTCCCCTCCGGAAGGGGGTCCCCTGTACTCCGGCCCCGACTCCTTACTCCTTCCTCCTCTATGCAATCCAAATTTGATCCTTCTACAGGTATTTCCTATTTTTATGGGCCAACACCCCCCTGAAGGGGAGCCCTTGGAGGTATCTATATTTTGAGTATATATGTTTATATATATATATATATATATATATATATATATATATATATATATATATATATATATATATATATATATATATATATATATATATATATATATATATATATATATATATATAAATAATTAAATATATATATATATATATATATATATATATATATATATATATATATATATATATATATATATATATATATATATATATATATATATATATATATATATATATATATATATATATACAGAGATAAGCGAATATAGAAAATGTAATTTTTATCGTGCATTATCATTATCCGCCATGGTCTAGTGGTTAGACAATATGCAGGAAGCTAAAGAGGTGAGAGTTCGAATCCTCACTCCAGAGTGGCCGGTGATCGAATCAATATGGATCAATATCAATATGAGTTCAATGACGTGATGTGACGTAATAATATAAGGTATTGAAGTAAATTCAAGTTGCTGATAATGATGGTGGTCAATGCGTGGAATATATTTTACAATCACACAATGACAACTACACAAGTAGTAAATATAACGACTTCAAACCATAGTAAAATTTACCACCTCTCTTTCTACTACAAGTTGTAGTACGACCTCTTGAATATTACCGACTCCGACTCGACTCCACCCTTTAGAAAATTACCGACTCAGACTCACACTCCCACTCCAACTCTCCACCCTCTATAAAATTATATATATAAATTATATATATATATATATATATATATATATATATATATATATATATATATATATATATATATATATATATATATATATATATATTTATGCTATAATATATATATATATATATATATATATATATATATATATATATATATATATTTATATATATATATATATATATATATTTATGTTTATATATATATTTTCTACTGTATATATATATATATATATATATATATATATATATATATATATATATATATATATATATATATATATATATATATATAACTATCTACCTTATTTACATGAGAGTATGTTATTACCTGTGTTGTGTAGTAGTGAGACTATGGTTTGGAATAAGAGGTATAGATCTAAAGTAAAATGGGTGCAGATGGACAATCTTAGGGCGTGTTAGGTGTGAAGAATTGTTAAGGCTAGAAATAGACGTATTAGAGAATGTGGTGTGGGGTAAATTCAGAGAATAAATGAAAGTACGTTGAATGGTTTCATCATGTGGAAAGGATGGATGATAGTCCGGTTGGTTAAGCGGATGTATAGTGTAGAGTGTGTTGCTTGGATCGAACGGCTGGAGACCGAGGAAAAAGTGGATTGAGTCAGTAAAGAAATGCCTGGAGGAGAAATGTGTTTTAGAGGCGAGAAGAAAGGTGCATAGTAGGAGTGAATGGCGGGGTTTGAGGGGGTGTTGTTTGGCCCACCTGGGCAAGAGATGAACCCCACCTTGACGAGATGTCATAGTGAGGGTCCGTCGCTGTCCAGTGAAGCTCTTAAGGTGGTTTCTGAATGCGACGAGTTTTCACTACAAAATGTATAAAGGGGGCAGTAAGGCTGGGCTTTCTTTTCGACTTTCGTCATATTCTTCTATTACTTTTGTTTCGTGCATGCTTCGCACCTAACCTCCAGACTTGGGGAGAAAGGTGGGTGATGATGATGATGATGATGATGATGATGATACATGATATATATATATATATATATATATATATATATATATATATATATATATATATATATATATATATATATATATATATATATATATATATATATATATATATATATATATATATAACTATATTTCTATTTATATATATATATATATATATATATATAAGGGCAGTGGCAAAAGATTTTATATTGTACATAAATAAAGAATATTTATATATATATATATATATATATATATATATACATATATATATATATATATATATATATATATATATATATATATATATATATATATATATATATATATATATATATATATATATATATATATTACTTCAATAAAGGGCAGGGTCCAATATTTGCTTCGGGCTGAGCCCAATTTTCACCCCAAAGATGGACATAAAATTCTCAACGTTTAAACCAATTTCGATGCTTTCGACTAAGCTCTTCAATATCTAGAAGCTTTTCATACTAATCTTCTGAACTTTCTGAAGAATGACTTGAGAAGGTAGTAACGGAGATAGTTGTAGTTTCATCACTTACAATATGTTTAGATGTATCCTTTTCTTCTTGAACTTCCTGCAACCCTTTAATACAAATGGTCACATTGCAAAGTGCAGATTTAGCTTTTTGTTGTTGTTCTTCAGTTAAGCTTACCCTGTAGATTGGATCAATATAAACAACAGCTAGTATAATATTGTCAATGAGAGAAATTTCTCTTCGTACCATGGAGTCTTTTATTCCTTCAGTATCTTAAATATAGATGGTATAAGGTTGAAGGTTGAATTTATTAGAATATAATCCAAATTGAAACATAAGGTGCTGGTTAAAAATCTTCGAAGTTTGCAATTGCATTTTGTGATGTAGAAGTCGAAAGTCAATAAACTTGCATGAAGTGATTGAAGTCATTCACAGAGTCACAATTTATAACTTTGTCAGTTTAAAATTTTCCGACTCCAACTCTATCTTGAAAGTTACCGACTCCGACTCCGACCTCTTGAAAATTACCGACTACTTAGTAATTGTAACAATTACTATTTTTGCATGTTATTTCAAGTTGCTGATAATGATGGTGGTCAATGCGTGGAATATATTTTACAATCACACAATGACAACTACACAAGTAGTAAATATAACGACTTCAAACCAGTAGTAAAATTTACTATTTCTCTTTCTATTACTAGTTAAAGTAGAAAAAAGTAGTTAAAATTAAGTTGTCATTTATACAACTAAACAAAAGCTCATTTTACTACTAAACTAAAAAGCGTTTCGACTACTACAAGTAGTAGTTTTCATTCTACTATCCAAAAGTTGTAAAGTTAACTTTTTAGAGGTTGGAGCTCACAGGAACCCGAAAAGTAGTAGAAAAGACTCAAAAAGTTGTTATTTTAACTAAACTTTTTTTCTAAGTGTATATATATATATTGCGTACCTTATACGAATACGATAGAAGGAATATATATATATATATATATATATATATATATATATATATATATATATATATATATATATATATATATATATATATATATATATATATATATATATATATTAGTGTGTATATTTATATATATATATATATATATATATATATATATATATATATATATATATATATATATATATATATATATATATATATATATATATATATATATATATATATATATATATATATAGATATATATTAAATAATCAATATATATATATATATATATATATATATATATATATATATATATATATATATATATATATATATATATATATATATATATATATATATATATATATATCGTGTAATATCTCAGACTTTGCTGTGTGAGGGATGGGAAGTTTCATTAGATTTTTTTATTGCGTTATATTTTTATTAATTTTAATAGTTGCATAATTTTTATTTTATTTGTGCTTTTATTTTTCAATTTTTATTATTTTTTCCTAAGATGATAAGTGGTGTTGCATTTATTGATTTTTACCACTTTACTTCCTAATCTCTTATGTTAATTTTACTTCCTCTATGATGATAATCCTTATTAATGTTGCGTTTGATTTAAATTGTATAATCTATACCATGATGTCTTTTTTGCCTTTAATCTTAATTATTTATCAAAATTTTGGTCGTTTTAAAATTCCTTTTTTTTGTTGTTGTTGTTGTTGTGGCACTGCTTTTTTTTGCGAATAAAATAATTTTAAATGTTGCTGTTGGTCGAGCACCAGAATTTATCACACCGCACTGAAAGAGAGCACCACACACCGCACGTTTATATATTTAAAATCGCACTGCAACTCTATATTTTTAAAGCTGCACCTCCCCATGGCACTGAAAGTATGTGCCGCACCAAATGAGCTTACCACACACCGCATCCCACCGGTGCGTTGGAAAGGAAAGCCCTAGTCTATACTATCCCTTCAGGATTTATATGGCTCTTTTCAGTCGTTCGTTTATTAATCCCTTCTCGCCATCTCCATTACACAACATTTACCATTTTTAACTTCCTTTTGAACCTCCAGAAGGTTCTGTTATTTTTATCAACTTTCGCGATGTATTCGTGATTCAGTCTTTTTGAGCGTTAAATTTATTCCTACCTTTTTTTTTTTTTTTTTTTTTTTTGTTTTTTTTAATTTTTTAGTTTTAAAATCCTAATAATTATTAGTACTTTTATTCTATAAGTTTATAGTTTGGATAATATTTTCCTTTCCTAAGAGGTGATTTTTCATATTATTCTATAAGAGATTGTCTAAAATAGACCTACAATGTTTGTTTATTAGATGACCTCAAAATTTGCCTTTTTCCTTGTTTTGTTTTTGTTTTTGATTAAAAGGAGGGAGGGGGGAGTGAAACAACGTTCCTAGAATATGTAACACTCTCAAAGCGATTATATTATGTGTATTACAATTGCTAAGTTTTTAATAATGCTCAAGAACAAATGTTTAACATATTTGCTATTTCCATGAAGTACAAGTCTGTTCGAAAATATCTGGTAGTATTTTGCCATTAAGAATAATAAATCCCAGACATATTTTGGTACTCTTCTTCATTATCCTGAAGTTCATATGTATTTTCAAATATTTGTCGTTTGCCCAAAAAAGTGGAACTTCAGTGATACAATAGAAAAACACAAGAAATTGGAACATGCTCTCATTGTCCACATGAAAAGCACCCTGTAAATGAAACTTAAAACGCAAGAACATTAAATCATTATCATTAATATTGATTGCCACAAATTCTTTTCATATAGCTTTTTAAATAAATTATTTCTAATACATTGTATTCTGAAATAGAAAAAGATAAGAAAGAGGTCATTTTTTTTATGAAATGCTACGTTTGACGTAAAAAATTATCAAAGTAACGCACTAATTGATTAGAGCTTTAAATATATATATATATATATATATATATATATATATATATATATATATATATATATATATATATATATATATATATATATTTTTTTCTATCTTTTTTTCTAACCCCAAGCTAAATACCATATATATATATATATATATATATATATATATATATTTAAATCTCTAATCAGATAGTACCTTACTTTGATAATTATGCTTACCGATAATAATTATGTTGAAGAATGCTAATTTGGGATCGTCTCCAAAATATTATTATTATTATTATTATTATTATTATTATTATTATTATTATTATTATTATTATTATTATTATTATTATTATTATTATTAACCCCTTCTCTTTGTAGCAATACTTATTTTTTACCGATTGGTTGGTTGCCATATGTTGTTTACTTTTCGAAAAATAAACTTAAAGAATATACCATTATATATATATATATATATATATATATATATATATATATATATATATATATATATATATATATATACTATATATATATATATATATAGCCAACGCTAACATATATATATATATATACTTATATATATATATATATATATAATTTGAAAACTTTATTTCTAGTCTTATTAACGGAAGCCACCACTCGAAAAGACGCGGTGGATTTTCTTTTAAAGGTTGTAATATGGATAGAAAAAACATTAAACTATAACAATAAAAAAAATTTTGACTTGTTAATTAAGTAGTTACATTGAATGGAATTTTTTTTAATATTTAGTCTCCCAAAAAATTACATTTTCTTTAATAAATCAATTTTTTTAG
>JABUQX010033719.1:5000-15000 GCA_015478945.1 Trachelipus rathkii
TACTTAAATAAAAGACCCGTACACTTTTTACTATCAAAAATTCCATTTTCACTTATCTGTTGACCTAAGAAGTTTATCAAGATCATATTAAATCTTTATATATCTACCATTATTCCTTACTAAGGTAGCCACTTTGGGTATCAATCTGCCAAACTAGGAAAACTTAATTTAGCACCCTGATCTAAATATATATATATATAATATATATATATTATATATATATATAATTATATAATATATATATATATATAATAATAATAATTATATATATATATATATAATATATATATATATATATATATATATATATTAATATATTATATATATATATATATATTATATATAAATATTATATATATAATATATATATATATATATATATATATATATATATAATATATATATATATATATATAATATAATTGTTATATATATCTATATTTATTAAATTTATAAATAGAGATATATATAAACACTTACATATATTATTTACTTGAAC
Organism: Trachelipus rathkii; assembly: GCA_015478945.1. NCBI lineage: Eukaryota > Metazoa > Arthropoda > Malacostraca > Isopoda > Trachelipodidae > Trachelipus > Trachelipus rathkii. The sequence goes on from JABUQX010033719.1 coordinate 5,500, forward strand.
TTACAAGTAATCTCATCTAGTCATTTGAAAGAATTCGTTTTTCAAAAAAAATAGCATCTGCCAGGTCTTCCTTCATTTTTCCTCTTTGGTCTTATTTTATAATGCGAAGAGCAGAAAATGCCGTTCAACGCTAACTTTGCGTTGGATGGTTAGAGAGCAGTAACAGCAATTTCAGCTTCTTATACAATGTAATAAATTTAATGTGAAGTTAGAATCAATTTTTTGAACTTCTATCAATCCAGCAAAAAAAAAATTTATTTGAAGTTTATTTGAATATTGTGTACAAGGTTTAGGAAGGCCTGACCTTTCTTGAACCAAGTAGACTGCTTCGACTAAGCTCTTCAATATCTAGAAGCTTTTCATACTAATCTTCTGAACTTTCTGAAGAATGACATGAGAAGGTAGTTAACGGAGATAGTTGTTAGTTTCATCACTTACAATTTGTTTAAGATGTATCCTTTTTTTTCTTGAACTTCCTGCAACCCTTTTAATACAAATGGCCACATTGCAAAGTGCAGATTTAGCTTTTTCGTTGTTGTTCTTCAGTTAAGCTTACCCTGTAGATTGGATCAATATAAACAACAGCTAGTATAATATTATTGTCAATGAGAGAAATTTCTCTTCGTACCATGGAGTCTTTTATTCCTTCAGCATCTTAAATATAGATGGTATAAGGTAGAAGGTTGAATTTATTAGAATATAATCCAAATTGAAACATAAGGTGATGGTTAAAAATCTTCGAAGTTTGCAATTGCATTTTGTGATGGGGAAGTCGAAAGTCAATAAACTTGCATGAAGTGATTTAAGTCATTCACAGAGTCACAATTTATAACTTTGTCAGTTTAAAATTTTCCGACTCCAACTCTACTATCTTGAAAGTTCCCGACTCCGACTCCGACCTCTTGAAAATTACCGACTCCGACTCCGACTCCACCCTCTTCAAAATTACCGACTCCGACTCCGACTCCGACTCCGACTCCGCAACCCTGGTATCAAGAGGGGAAAAATTCTCTTTCTTCTGTCACCCTCGCTATTTCCATTCAGCTCGGAATCATTGCAGGGATACTACGCGATGAGCAAAGCGGACTTTCACAAATTGAAAGAGCGCTAACCTCCTTGGTTCTACTGAAAAATCTTACTGGCCTTTTCCCAAACAATCCAACAACTGCAAATCTTCCTCTCCTGCAATTATTCCCTCTGATGGTTCTGTTACTAACACTCGGACTATTGGCTTCCTGTTTTCCTCTAATTTAACTCTGGATGATTCTGGTAATCATCCTCTTAGGTGTTCTACGCCTTTACCGTTTATTACATTTGATCGGATGTGATCTCCTGAAATTTTTGAACGTTAGGAAGGCAAGTGGCCCAGTGCTTCCGAGCTGGTGTCATTACTCTTTCAACTATACTCTATTATACTCACTATTTATAGATTTAAGTTATGAATGGTGGACGTCCACAACAGCTGCTATAGAACGACCGGAAAGGAAATCTGAGAGAAAGAGGGGAGTTTAGAAATCAAAGATTTGTGCCAGACTCTTTCGAAAGGCTTTTTATATGTCTAACGCCACAGCGAAAAGTTCACCGAAGGGCAGAAGACCAAGATTCAGAAAAACGTGAAGATCACCACCAGTAGAGCCTTTCTTACGAAAACCATAATGACGATTAATGATAAGATAAGATTAGAAGAATTGAGATGTTAACTGAATCTTCCTGTTAAGGATATGTTCAAAATCCTTAGAAAGCACAAGTTAAAAGTAATCGAACGATAGTTTGGGTTGAGAAGGGGGAGGGGGGCTCCCTCTTTTTGATGCAGGCTGAATGAGCACGTTTCAGGGGGAAGGGAAGGTCGAAGCTAAAAGGTAGAGGGTGCAAGCTCGGAAGCACAAGTTTTGAGAAGCACAGGAGGAGGACCATACGCCTTCTTAGTGTTAAGCTAATAGAGAGAATATATATATATATATATATAATATTATATATATATATATATATATATATATATATATATATATATATATATATTATATATATATATATATTATAATATATTTATATATATATATATATATATATATAGTATTATATCATATATATATATATATATATATATATAATATTACACTATTAGGCATAAATGAGTTGGAGGGAGGTGGAGGAGTAGTAATAGCTCTGGAATCGTCTAAAGTGAAATTAGAGTTGAAGGTTTGAGTGAAGAGCTTAGTATTTGCAGAAGTCATAATGGCATTTGGGCCGTCGGATGATACTAGAGGAGGGAAAGAGGAAGAAGCGAAGTTAAAGTTGAAATTCTTTGCAAAATGCCAGAAAAAGCGTGAGTAAGATGAACCAGAGAGATTATTGCATTTTCTACGGAGAAGAGTTTTTTTAGTGTTACGAAGGATTAATTTTGCACGATTCCGGAATGAAATATAAGATCTTTGATTTTATAGAATTTATAGAAGGTAGCGTCTCTGTGGTGAAGCTCGAGAACAAGCAGAGTTAAACCAAGGTTGGTTAGTTTAATTGAAATGAAAGAATATTGGATTGTACGCCCATATGCCAGAGAGGATCACCTCGGTTATGCGCTCAGCACACACCGAGGAAATCCTCCCACCGAAACAGTAGATATTATATAGGAAATGAAAGAAATACGACCTTAAGTCCTACCAGTTTGCGGCAACGAGGTGTCAAAAAACGTTTCCTTGCTGCATGCGGGAGTCTTTCCTGCGGAAGACTTGAAAGATAAAACCACCCTTAGATAAGAAGATTGGTTTAAACCAGAGAAGGAATAAGTTTAACAGAATAAGTAGAAGGGTTAGGCTCATCTCGAAGAACGAAGACCATGTTTCAGACAAGGCCGACAATTTCGTGAAGGTACCAACCTCACTGTTAATGTCTTATGTACTCTATTCTGACTCTCGCAGCGTTCTCCTGGCGTTAAAAAATTTATATACAAAAAATTCAATTTTCCTCATTGCTTAATGATTCCTCCACCACCACAACAATATCTTTGGTACATCGCTCTGTTTGTGTTGGAATCCATCCCACGTCGGAATTCCGGGTAATGAGGATGCGGATAAATTTGATAGTGATGCAATAGTTCGACTGGCAGAAAGAGACTAGAGAGAGTTAGTGAGAGTAGGGGAGTTGATAAGACGAAAAGCCCTAGACTCTCAACTTCTGAAGGAGAGTTGTGTGATTGGATCCACTTCAGATTAGTGAGGCATACATCGTTCAGGAACTTCTCAAGGAGAGTTGTGTGATTGGATCCACTTCAGATGAGCGAGGCATGTATCGTTCAGAAGCGAGCATTACCCCCTACAAAGAGTAAGCAACTGGGATGGTGTGAAGGAATTCTTATAAGATTGTTTATAAAGAGAAGTAATGTGGTCTTTCCAAGAATGATCACAAGAAAAAGAAACACCAAGAATATTAAGAACAGATGAAGGTTTGAGTTGCGTGCCTTCGAAGATCTTATAGTTGTGTGGGAGATTGTGTTAAGATGAAGAGACTTAGTTTATGAGCCATTGATGATTGAAAGAAAACCTGTTTTCTCTGCTCCAATTAGAAATTCGAAAAGATTAGAGGATAGTTGCTCCAAGGCCACCCTCCTAGCATGAGTTAATTGCTGTTTGGTGATGAGTGGAGTTGTCGGAGTACGAGTGGATAGGAGATGAAGTCGTTAATGATAAAGGTCATTAATGAAAGATAGAAAGAGAGTTGGGATAGGACAGAACCTTGAGGAGTATCACTATTAATAGTTTTAAAGGATGAACGGTGACCGTCCACAACAGCTGCTAAAAATCGGAGAGAACTATAAATAGCGAAAGAGGGGATTTTAAAATTAAGGCTTTATCCCAGACTCTATCGAAGGCTTTTGATATGTCTTAGCGCTATAACAGAAGATTCACAGAAATGCTGAAGAGCAGCGGATCAAGAGTCAGAGAGAGAGAAAAGAAAGATGATGACCAGTAGAGCGTTTCTTACGAAAGCCATACTAGCGATCTGATGTAAGGCTAGAAGAAATGATATGTTTCCAAATCTTTCTGTTCAGGATAGATCCGAAAACTTTAGAAAGAATAGAGGTTAAAGGGATAGGACGATAGTTAGAAGTAGGTTGAGAGGGGTCTGCCTTTTTCGGCTCAGACTGTATGAGCGCACCTTTCCAGCAGGAAAGGAAGGTAGCAGTGGAAAGACAGACGAAATAGTTTACCAAGGCAGGGTGCAATCTCGGAAGCACAAGTTTTGACCACCACTGGAGAAATATCATCAATATCGTAAGCGTACGCCGCCTTAGTGTTAATCTCAGTGAGAGCTGAAATAATGTATTTAGAGAAAAAACACAATGTTAGGCATAAACTAGTTGGAGTGGGGGGGGGGGGCGGAGAAGAGGGAATTAGAGGCAAAGGTATGAGTGAAAAGTTCAGCATTAGCAGAGGGTAAAGCGGCAGTCGTACCATCAAAAGATTCTAGAGTCGGGAAGAGGATGGAGCAAAGTTAGAGTTGACACTTTTTGCTAAATGATAGAAAGGATGTGAGGAAGAGGAGCCAGAAAGACTATTACATTTTCTTGAGGGAAAAGAATTTTTAGTGGCCGGAGAATAAATTTTGCTTTATTCCGGAATGAAATATAAGTTACGTGAGATTCTTGAGTTTGAAGTCGTTGGTAATTCGTAAAGGCAGCGTCCCCCTGTGGTGAATAGCATAATAACAAGTAAAGTTAAACCAAGATTAGTAGTAGCATTATTGATACTACTACTACTACTTGGCTCCCTCCCGATTTAGGGAGTTTTTGAGAGGTCCCATTCCTTCAAAAACACTAAGCCCCACTTCTGACGTCATACCTAGCCGTGGACGAAGTTTGCGTTCCCCACACCTCCCGTACGGGGCTGCTGGGCCCCAAAGTTGGGTGCTGGCTACGGCATCACCAAAACTAAATAAAGTAACATGTTTATATACATGTTATGTCCCAAAAGTAAGTGTACTGATGTATTTAATTATGTATTGGGCTTACCTGAAATTACAAGTTATTGTCCTTCGAAGTATGACCCTTGAGAGGTTACACAGCGATTCCAACGTTTCTTCCACTGTTCATAATAGTACCGGAAGTCATTTTCCTGAAGTGTATTTAGTTCATGTGTTCCAGTATTTTTTATGTTTTCCATCGTCCCAAAATGATGACCCTTCAACTTCATTTTCAACTTAGGGGAGAGGTAGAAATCGCACGGAGCTAGATCTGGGTTGTATGGGGGATGTGGAAGTACATGAATGCTTTTCTTGGCAGAAATTTTATAATTGAGAGCGCAGTGTGAGATGGCGTATTATCGTGGTGCAGCACCCAGATCGTCTGCAATGTTTGTTCTGATTCGCTGAACTCGTTTTCGAAGTCGTTCCAAGACATCTTTGTAAAAGACGTGATTAACTGTCAGTCCTGAAGGTACAAATTCCTTGTGCACAATACCACGGCTGTCGAAAAAACAAATAATCAGTGTTTTCACCTTGGACCTGCTCTTACGTGCTTTCTACGCACGAGGAGAATTTTTTTGTGTGCTGTTCCGCACTTTCCCGTTTGGTTTCAGGATCGTACTCAAAAACCCATAATTCATCGCATGTTATAATCTTTATCCAAAAAAATTGTGCTGCCATTTCGAGTCAATAATCTGACAAATTTTTGAACCCTGGTTCGTTTCTGCTCCACAGACAAGTTCTTTCGGCACTAGTTTTGCGCAAATTTTTCGCATATGCAAATGGTTCGTTAAAATTCTATGAACTGCATTTTTATGCAAACCAGTCTCTTCTGCAATCACTTTGACACTGAACCAGCGGTCTCTCTCCATCACAGGTCTAACACCTTCCACATTATCATCGTTTGTTACGAGTTGGTCTTACCACACGAGGTCGTCAACAGTATTTCTCGTTGCCTTCCTTGAAAGCTTTGTGCCACTTAAAAACCAGTTCTCGATCGAGATAGTAGGGGTGTAGGTCCATCCCAAAGTATGATTTTGGTTACATCATCAAAAATGAAAAATTAGAGAAATAAGTTAAAATAGTCTTATACCCTTCAATACAAATCGGAGTTGGAGCGGAGCCGGACTCGGAATCAAAACCTGTTTTTTGTTTGTATGAAGCTTTATATGTCGAACTATATATTTTGTGAGATAGCGAGTTCGAATTGCATCATCCCAGCCCTCTAGCGTGTTGTAACCCCCAAAGGGGGTACCGAGCTACGTACCAGCCGAAAAATATTATATATATATTTATATATAATATATATATATATATATATATATAATAACTATATATATATTATATATATATATAATAATATTATATAATATATATATATATATAATATAATATATATATATATATATATATATATATATATATATATATATGATATATATAATATGATATATAAAGCGACACGAGAGGGTTGCTGTTACGCCACCACAAAATAAACAAAATAAATATATATATATATTAATATATATTTATATAATTATATAATATATATATATATATATATTATATATATATATATAATATTATATATATATATATATATATATCATTATATTATTATAATATATATATATATATATATATATATATATATAATATATATATATATAATATATATATATTATATATAATATATGTATAATCACCAACCCCACAGTGGGGGGGATAGGACCCTCCCAATGTCGAGTTGTGGTTTCGACACCATCGAAGGAATACGTAATTTATAACGATGATATTATAACAATTATAGATAAAGACCAAACTTTATATCGTGGTATATATATATATATATTGATATATATATATATATTTTATTTATATTATAATATTAATATAGTATATTATATATTATATATATATATTATATATATATATATATATATATATACTATATATATTAAAAAACATAATAAAGATAATAATAACACAGCTTCCGTGACTCAATCGGTAGAGCGACAGAGTGTCGAGGGCCCGGGTTCGATCCCCCGTTCGGATCCTATAGGTGGCAATTACCTAGAGAAGTTCCCTTCCTAGAATAGGGCTGTGCCGTGAGGTTCAAAATTTTTTTTTTATAAAAAAAAAAAATCGAAAACCTTGAGTTTATTAGCTTAGATATTCTGTGGCCGAAGATCTTTCTCCCTACTACTACTACTACTACTATTATCTTATGTTTATGGTACGGCTCTCTTAATAGAACAGAATTTTCCGACCCTTTTTAATATCTTATACTTCTCAGTCGAGACTGATACTATTTTTTTTTTTTTTTTTTTGATACTGATTACCAACCTCACGGGCGGGCCCTTCAAGAGGGGGTCAGATCAAATACTAGAAAACCCGCCAGCCTAACGGCAAATCTCTTAGGTGAGCGCAGACGTGGGTTTTAAAGAGAGGAAGATTAAATACAGTAGGAAAAACAAGATGGCAAGGAGTTCCACAGAACAGAAGTGGCTGGAAAGGAGGCACCACAACGAACGAGTCTGAAATTTTCAATGCTCACGCAAAATTCATGCGAGAGCATGGCACCCCTTGTACTACGAGGGCGAAGCAATGGAGGTGGAATGCGAGCGGCCAACTCCCCTGAGCATCTACCGTTGTAGTACCTATAGAAAAGAGATAGTGCGCCAACGTCACGTCGCAGAGATAGAGGGTCAAGAGAGTTTAGAAGCTAGGGGACAGTTTTAGGTCTCTTAGCTTCTGACCTCAACTCTATCCAAGTAAACGGTGGAAGCCGGAAGACCCCCACAGTTGGAAACAGTACTCCAAACAAGGCGAATAAGGCCCTTATATAACTGAGTAGCGTGAGCAGAAGAAAAAAATTCTCGCAACCTGACAGAATCCCAGGTTTCTTTGAGGCCCCTTTAGCAACCGTTGTGATATGAGGTTTCCAAGAAGCAATTTTTTGTTTATGTTCAGGCGAAGAGAATGTGTATGTTGTCAACAGGTGAGACGTTGGACGGCGAAGAAAATAGGAAAGTTAGAGTGATTTGAAGGAGATGTAAAGGAAGTTGAGTTTTCAAGAGTTGAACTTTCAGCATAGGTTGTGGCGGCCCCCAACCGGAGGATCCCCATTCCAGGTCTGCAAGGAATTAGATATCAGAAGCTGAAGATGAGAGGGCAGAACTCGTAGATGGTCAAAGGAGGGAGAGGATGGGAAATGAGTGGAGAATGGAGAGTTGAATAGTCGCATAAGAGTGAACAGAGTTAGAAGTACAACTGAGGAGATCGTTGATGAAAAGTAAGAATAAGTTGGAGATAAAAACAAAACCTTGTGGAACACCACAAATTAACAGGAAAGGAGGAAGAAGTCGCTTCATCAACGAGTGCTGTTATGGAGCGACCAGAGAGAAAACTTGGCACAAGAGTAAGCAAAAGAGAAGGAGGCACCCAAAGGAAGCGGGAGCTTAGAGAGTAGGACGCATGCCATTTCGATCAAAGCTTTTGATATGTCGCGAGCGCCACCACCCAAGACTCCCCCATAGTCCCTAAGGGCAGAAGACCATAAATCAGTAAGATACGATAGTATGTCACCAGTTGACCTCGAGCGTCGAAAGCCATACTGATGATCTGAAAGAAGGGAATGAGATTCCAGATGATCCAGGAAATGAAGAGTTAAGAAGAGTTTCAAAGATCTTAGATAGAATACAAGTGCAAGCTATAGGACGATAGTTGGTAGGATCAGAGCGGCTGCCCTTTTTCGGGATTGGCTGGACATATGCGCACTTCCAGCACTGAGGAAATGTACTAGTATTAAGGCATAGAGAGTAGAGTTGAACGAGGACAGGGGCCAGCTCGGAAGCACACTCCCTCAAAACACGGAGAGGAATGCCATCCGGGCCACTAGCCTTCCTGACACTCATAGATCTCAAAATCCCATGTTGAGGTCCCCTACTTAGTGGATTTCAACGTACACCACAGTGAGTGGTTGGGCTGCTCTTCTCATACTGATACAGGTTGAATGGAGGCCAAAACACTTGATATTCTCAACGATCTTGAACAGTTGATTAAGGAACCTACACACATACCAGACCATCCTACCCAATTTTGTGAACACACTTGATCTACGCTTTACCACTTCTTCTTCCTACTACAAATACACAATTTTTCCTGCTACTTGTTATTCGACCACAATCTTGTTGCTCTTAATTATATAACTCTTTCTCTGCAGCGGCTCCACCATGCCCTAAACGTACTTTCTGGCTCTTTAATCGGGCTAATTGGCTTGCTTTGAGTCGCTTCTTTGCTGCCTACTGTTGGTATAAATCCTATTTTGTTACGGAGGACGCTTAGGTAAATGCTGAAAAAGTAGGATCCGTGATCTCCAAAGGAATGGGAAGGTTCATTCCATCTTCTACTAAATCTTTTTCTCGTCAAAATCAGTAGTTCGATGTCACCTGTTCTCGTGCGCTCTTCAGAATAGAGATAATGCTATCGGAAATGGAAAAAATTACCTACTATCACTCTTGCCAATTTTTCTTTCAACAG
>JABUQX010033719.1:20000-42500 GCA_015478945.1 Trachelipus rathkii
ATCTATTAATTATATATTTCATCTTGGTGTATTATAAATGATAATTCAAGATTAAAAATTTATAATAATATTTATATAACTATATATATAATATATATATATATAATATAATATAAATTGATTACTTAATGATACTTTATTCTGATTTAAGGGACAGTTTGGGAATAATGGCAGTTTCTTATATTCACTAGTTTTAAACACACAAATTGATAATATAATATAAGGGGAATATGAAAATTAATATAATTTATCGGTTGTATTACTGATTTGGTGGTTTAGAGTAGCTCTGACGAGGCCGTAAGCAAATACATGCTTTGGTCCGTGGGTACTTTTTAGATCGTAGTAAGAAAAAGTAATAAGTAAAAAGGTGGAAGCTAACATCTTGTTTTAAATACTATTATGGTTTGACGAGTATTTATAAATTATTAAATTTTTTTTTTAAATACTAAATTGCAAGTTTAAGGGTAAACATAATAATCTATAAATATCCTAATGATACAGGGTAATTAATAATAAATCAATATGCAAAACCGATGGTCAGGAAGTCGGGGTCTACTTTTCGGATACTTTAACTCGGGAACGACAGGGTAAGGACATATTTACCTACAACCCTAAACGGGGAGGGTCTTCAATCCAGGGAACTCACCGCTCTCATTTGTAAATATTGAGGGTGTCTGGCGGGGGTTCCTAATTACCGACGTACACTCCCGGCCTAACCGGGGAGGCTTGGTTTCTGACAACCACACACCAAACAACCCACACACACACACACAGGGTAACGATGGAAACGCACACACGTCACCACACCCCACACACACCTTCACACCACTGCTTACCCCCCCAACACCGTCGCGCCCTCGAGCCCCCTACTTGGCCGTGTAAAATACTATATATACATAAGTATTTTACACGGCAGTCTAGTCTTAGACGCCATATCGTAATACCAAACCTAACAACTACAAAATTAAGGCTTGCGAAATCAACAAAGATCTATATATATTTTATATATATACTATATATATATATATTATATATATATATATATATATATATATATATATATATATATTTATATATATATTATATAATATATATATATAGGAAAATAATCAAATTAACTATGAGTTTCCAAGAAAGATTTAGAATCTTGTCAAAAAATTTCCGATGTAGAAGATGACAATTGAAAAACTTCTTAAAGGAACTTATAAGAGAGGTATTATTTATTATTATTATTATTATTATTTATTATTATTAATTATTATTATTATTATTATTATTATTATTATTATTATTATTATTATTATTTTTATTTTTATTATTATTATTTCTGTTGTTATTGTTGTTGTAGCACCTGGAAATTCCTCTTCCTCTTCAAAATATTAAATTTAAAATATCTTAATATATATAATCTACACCTTAAATATATTCATACGTTACATATATTATGGTATATATTATATATATATATATATATAGATATATATATAATATAATATATATATATATATATATATATATATATATATATATATATATATATTTTTTTAATATTATTATATCTCTAATCTCTTCATATATATATATATATATAAATTTAAAATATTCTTGAATATATATATATATATATATATATATAATCATTGTTCTATATTATGATATTAATGACATGTAGGACTCAACTCCTTTGCCTACAAGTATTTTCGTGTTCGGCCTGCCAGGAACGGGAAAAAGCTTGGTCTTGAATTCGGTTTTTCAAGACAGGAATGTAAAGATTTGCTATGCGAATTGTATTGAATTTTATTCGCCCAAAATTGTCTATGAAAGAATATTAAATCAGATGTCAGGTAAGATTATTATTATTATTATTATTATTATTATTATTATTATTATTATTATTATTATTATTATATTATTATTATTATTATTATTATTATTATTATTATTTATTCCTTGTTACTATGTTACAGTACTGAATTCTTGAATATAACTTTTTGAAATTATTTATTATTTATTAATTATTATTATTATTATTATTATTATTATTATTATTATTATTATTATTATTATTATATTATTATTATTATTATTATTATTATTAAATAATTTTAAAGTTAATTTTGGTATTTATATTTGGCTTTCTATAGATGTTGAACCACGGGAATCAAATAACTTTGAATCTTATGCATCCACTTGTGATAATTTATCAGACTTTGTTCAACTATTAACTTTAGAAACCAGTTTTTGACTTAAAATGAGGAGATATCTTTGGCTGAGTAATTCCTATAAGTTGTTAAATTTTAGTATATTTAATCAGTTTGTTTATATCATTTAATATGTCTAGATACTAAATTTACCGCAATTTCGAATAATTACTTTTACAATGCATAATAGGTTAGTTTTAGCAAATATTTTATGATGTGCCTATTACCCAGATTCACATGATCTTTTTGTATTCATACATTGGTTGGCATATTTAATATAATATTGATTAATACGTTTATATCAATGTGCTATTTTTACTTACTGCCGGTACTCTACATATTTAATTGTAGAATGCAAATGAAATTATGAATACAGATAATATTCATGACTAATGTAATTGTCCTTTTTTTTCTATCGCGATTTATTATTGGGTTACTCGTATCTACTTTGCTCTTATGCTTTTATATAATAATCTACATGGGTTTAGAGTATACTGTAGTTACATTTTGTTTTTACACGCTTTTACATCCGGCAAATAATTACAGTCAATTTACATATATATTTTGTAAATCTTTACTTTTTTTAGTTTGTAATTGAAGAAGATTTCCTGTATCTGTAGATATATATGTATGATACGATCGAGTTATTTTAAAACGGATAATTAGAATTGTTTATTTAAATCTTGTATACTGTATATGGAAAATGAAATATATTTTATTTAATCTGTATTTAATATTCCACCGTAAATCGATATTAAACATTAAATAATTATATATATATATATATATATATATATATATTGTATTTTTCTATATATTTATTATTAGCACCTTTTTTTTTATATATATATACAACTTATTATACTCTCATATATAATATATATATATAATAATATATAACTAATAATACTAAGGCATTACTATAATATATATATATATATATATATATATAATATATACCTGCCATATCTCATAAATACATAACCTTTGCTATATAACAATAATAACAATAGCCAACTATATATATATGTAACCATAATATATATATATATATATATATATATCTAACTGCTGCTATATATATGCTGCTGTACTCTGCTTAGCAACAATAATAATAACTATATATATATATATAATTGTATTTTTCTTTAGATTTTTGAACACAGTGAACGTTTGAGAGATTGTAGTGTCAATATATTTCCTGCACTTTGCCGCTTGCAAGAACTGTGCGAAGATGTTAATGTTTGTGTTGTCTTTTCATCGCGCCTGCCATTAGATTAAATTCAGAGTACCAATGGGATTCCTCAGACCATTTGTGAATTCACTTTCCTCAATATACCAAAAGGTAAACTGATTATTATTATGCTGAAGTATGATTTATAGCTTCTTTAATGGTTTAGATTACGTTTTTCTTTTTTATATTAAAAACTTAAAATATTTATGAAAAAAATATAGATTTTTTTATAAATATAATAATTGATCCACTCTGTAGTTATTTTCTATAAAATGCTTTTTTTTCTTGTAGAAGATTAAATTATTAGATATTTGTATCATTATTTGGAAAATATTCAGAAGTATCGAATGTCTAAGTGAATTAACACATGTATTTATTCTGGCTTGGGATAGAGGTGATAATACACACTACATAGTAGCCAGATTTTAAAATACTTTTGAGGATGATTAATGTTCCTATACTGGTTTGCAACAAGAGATCGAATTTTTGAAGTTGGTTACTGTTAAGTGTGCCTAAATATCTTGGAATGCATATTGGATTTTATATAAAATTAATCTGAATTGATATATCTGATTTTATGTAGAATTAATCCTGATGTATATTGGATTTTATGTATAATTTGGTGTATATCCGGATTTTATGTCTTCGAATTAATCTAGTGTAGGTGAATATGAAACATTTTTATTTTATTCTCGTATTTATAACTTAATAGTTGGAACAAAAAATCAAAAAATTTATGTATTCCTTCTTGAGTTTTTGTTGTCTGATCATCAACCCATCTTCACATTACTTGGATACTTTACGGGGAGAACGTTCAAAAATAAAGAGACTTCAATACCGGAATTCGCTGGCCAATTTCATTGTCGTAGATCTCAGGAATTTGGTATTCAGGTTAGACAATAGGAAAAATTATCGGTTCCCTTGAACATGATGATATATCCACCCACCCATCAGCCTCCACACTTGGGCTGGGGTGGGTGCTCAAACACCCCAGAAACAGGATAGTTAAGTAGAAGGAGGGCATGACCTTCAGTCGACAAGAAATCTGAAGCTGATTCCTCTGGAACCTGTAATTAATTTTTCTTTCCAGGAAAGTTAACTATTTAACTATTTTATTTATTTGATTATATATGATTGTGAACCACCACCAGGTAACTTATATTAACAAAATCGGTTGTTAAACTTTTTTGGCAGCTCATAATATATATTTAAACCCCAAAAGATTTCTTTTGTGGGCGATGTTTTAGGTAAAAGCCTTGGGATAGTAAAAGTCGCTATCTGCTGCTTCTCAAGTTTATTATACAAAATCATTCAACGGAAATGTTAAATTCAATAAATTTTGCTTAGATATATTATTCCAGGTAATAGTTCCGCTATAAAAGTCCGCCATAAATAAAGAAGGTCCGCTACAAAAAGGTGCCTAAAACAAGAATAAAAAAAATAATAAATAAAAAAAAAATCCAACGTGGGCAGACATAAAAAAAAAGTTAAACATTTTTTTTTTTTTTTTAGCGAATTATTACAGTAAAATATTTAAGAGAGTGTTCTCAAAAATAAATGACATAAGTTATGTCACTTTAAATTTACAAAGTATTGACAATTTAAATTTAAAAATAAGTGTCCTTTTTTTTCAAAATACATTAAGGACATGAATTTCAAATAAAAATTTAACATTATTCATTCTAATAGATAAGTATTATAGCAATAAAATTTTAAGCTAATTTTTCTTAAAAATTTTGGACAAAATATGACGCTGTGAACTTTAAAATTAAAAATGAAATAAAATCTCTACTTGGGTTGATACAATTTAAACAAATTTTCTTAGAAAGTTATGACAAAGTAAGTTGCTTTTAACTTTAAAAATAAATGAAATAAAAGTATCTATTCTTGAGCATTAAGGTACAAAAATGTTAAACAAATTTTCATGAGCAACTACATTAAGGTAATAAATTTCAAAAAGTGTACCAAATTTTAAACAAAAATAAAATGAATTTTAACATCTTGGTCCGATGAAAATTGATGCAAAGAATTTAAAAAAAACGGAGCCAAGATTATATAAAAATATTTATATAACTTTTATAACTAAAAATAAATTGTAAGTTGAGTGGTTCTGGTAGTTGAAGCGTATAGTGTAGGTGGTTGTGTAAATTTTATTGTTAAGAATTCCAATAGCAAGTTAGTATGTTCAAAAAAAAAAACGAGGGTGAGGAGCTTTGATTAAATGATAATAAAAAAAATACGGGAGGAAATAGCGATATATTCTTTGGGTCACAAAGGGTGTTTAAAAGGGGTGCAACAATTAAAAAGAAATATGAAACTATAACACTAAATAAAATATACGCGCGAAGTCCGAGATCGAGTGAAATAATTAATTTTTCCATTAGTATTATTATTATTATTATTATTATTAACATTATTTTCACTAGCGTTATTATTATTATTATTATTATTATTATTATTATTATTATTATTATTATTATTATTATTATTATTATTATTATTATTATTATTATTATTATTATTATTAATATTATTTTCATTATTATTATTATTATTATTATTATTATTATTATTATTATTATTATTATTATTATTATTATTAATCGCGTATAAAAGCTTAAAAAGGAAAGTCAGGAAATATTTACCAAAAAAAAACTTTTCATTAGAAGTTTAGAATAAAACTTGAAAGGATGGGGCTAGGTAGACGATAACAAAGGGAAGAAAAATACATATGAATTTAAAAAAAATCGGGCATGAATTTATTCACCTTGAAAATGAAGCTCGTGAGAGGGAGTTTATTCAAAAATGTTGGGGATAACGCAAGAAGAAAAATATTAAAAAAATTTAGTTTGGTTAACGTTGTCTAGTTCCTGTAGTAACGGAAAACTTATAAACCAAATCTCACTGTGTCTTTAAAATTAAATAAAGAAAATAAAACTTTAAAAATTCTAAAAAAAAATAAAAAGGGAATTTGAAAAAAAATCAAATATTCCAACGAAGTATTTTGTGGACGAAATTTCTATAATACCCAAACTGTTAAACTAAAATATTTACGACCGAAATGTAAAAGTCGTGTGGAAGAATAAAATGTATAAAATCAAATATAGACTTACCAGAAAAATCACTAAGAGGAAACCGATTTTATAAAACAACTTATCGGTACCATTGCTTAAGAAATAATGATTTTGGGAAATCTAAAGGAATTACTTTTGGGGTCGAGGAGGACGCGGGAGAGGTGGAGGGGAATTGGACTTCAGATTTTGATATCAGAGTTTATGAAAATAAAAATAAGATAGTCTAGAGCAAATAACAAAATTTAATAAAATGCGAACTTTGAAATGGTGATAAACGATTTTGATCCTATGTGAGGAAAAAGAAAATAAATATAGAAGAAAGAAAATAGTGATATAAAATTTATCTGAAAGTCTTCGGATTGAAGATAAACTGATAATGAAAAGGAGAAATAGATATCTCTAATTTTCCTTTTCATATAATCTTTAACAAATAAATTCATTGTTAAAGAGTTCCCCCTGCCAGTGAAAAGAAAAGGTAATTGAACTATGCAATTGTTGCAGGAGGGTTTGAAGAGGTGGGTTCTAATGAAGTATCCCACTGAAGATGTAATGGGTTTTATTTCAACCTGGAAGTTTGAGAAGTTACATTAGGGATAAAATGTGGATGAACAGGTGGAGATTCAGGAGTTACGAATCTTTTGCAATCCCTTGTTTGGACAGAAGAATGGGAAGGGTATCTGAAGGTGCATTTGTCGGATACAAAAGTGCATCCTTGTGGGAGAAGGAAAATGTTACTCGTAATTAGTCTTGGTTGGCTTTTGGGACAGAAGATTGAAGCTACAACATTGGAAGGAAAGGAAAGTAAGGTTTGATTTCCGGCTTCTAGAGTATAGGGTGTTTTGTAAGGATAAGGATTATACCTGCAACGAATGGTGTTGTTTATTGCAAAATTTGGGAATAGAGTACAGGCGTTATAGATTTCCCTTGGTAACTGGATTGAGGAGAAACCAAAAGTAAGGAAAAGTTAAAATTTGTTTATGTCATAGGGAGTCTCTTAGAAAAGAAATTTAGTTGAGAGGATGTGGGGATTATCTACGTGACTAAAATTTCGTGAGTGGATAGAAGTCGTGAGAAGTTTCGTTTGGAGAAGGAACAATTTATCTGTGTACAGAGCTTACTGTAAGTGTTCAAGTTTAAGATGTAAGTAATAGCATTAATAATGTGGGCATTTTTAATTCTTGATATATTTGGTTACCCTGGGAAGCAAAGGAAAAGAATATGGATTAATAAATGTGTTTAATGAAAATGTTCGAGTGCTGGGGGGTTAAATTTTAGTGAAAATCTGTCTCCGTGTTTTGACCTTGCAAAAATTGAAATGAGTTTAAGTTATCTGTTAGTAATTACATTAAATTTCATCAATAAATAGATTTTTGATTTTACTAGTAATAAAATTAAAAAATATATGGGGAAGCAAAAATTATATTTGTTCTATTTAAAAATTTTCTTTAAATCTGTTAAAGTAGTAGTATTTTGATATTTTGTTTTCTAATTTCAGGGAGAAGATTGTTAATATCAAGGTAAAGAAGATATAATTTCTCAAACATTTTGTGTGTGAAGATAGGGGAGAAGAAAAGTTTTATGAGAAAAGGGTTGTATATTGGATTAATAAGCAAATAAAATTTGAAATTTTAGTGATCTTACCATTAATTTGTTATAAACTTTTCTTTTTAATATTCTTTAATGAAAATGAGTTTACGGTTTTCATCTTTTACATGTTTGAAATGTCTTTTCTAATATGTCTTTTATTTTTACATTGATGTAAATAAATGTAATAAAAGGGTCGGCCGGTGGCGCTTTAAAAGAAAATTTTAACAATCTAAAAGTGGTTGTGAATATGTACAAATGTTCTTGTATGAGGAAGGAACAGTAGAAAGATAAATAGATGGTATAAGCAAAAGATCTATTAACGATGTGAGTGTGAGGTGTGTGTTTGGAGTGTATTTCGTTACAGTGATATGTCTGTTAAATAAGGAGGTATTATTGTGGTTAATAACCTTGTGGTGAGAGTGAAAGGTATTGAAAAATGCAATGAATGTGGCTTTAAAAGAGTGTGTTTGGGTAAGTTTCTTTAAGTGTGTTCAATATCATAATGTGAGTGTTCTTTTGAGTTTATACACATAAGAAAATGAAGTGTGTGTGTAATGTTTCAGTCGTGACCGAGTGAAGATTTATGACTTAATGTAAGAGTGTGGAAGTTTCTGTTGTGAGAGAAATGAGTGAGCTAATTTTGTGTTTAATGCGTGGAGAATATATGATTTGCGAAGAGGATATTTGGAAAGTTTTGTTCTAGCGAGAGAAAAGGAAAAGTAAGAATCCGAATGCGAACTGCACGTAGGTGCGGTTTAAGTATCAATTTGGAAGAGCAGAGAAGTGAGAAATTTGAGGAAAAAAACTTGACAAGCGTGTCGTGAGAAAATATGAAGCATGATTCAGTATGTGAAATGGAGAATTAAGAAACGACACGTGTAGAAGTAGGTTTAGGAGGGATCAACATATGATCAATATAAAAACTGGTGGGGTGGTTGATCACCATAGAGAACGTGAAAGTGGTTTCCTGAGAATGAGGTTATCAAATAGGAAACGCGTTATTATGCAACGAAAGAGTCTGAGATCCCAATGAAAATTTCAAAGGAGGAGAAGAAGTTAAAGCTGTAATGAGTGTCTGGAAAGACTCAGTGTTATATGGAACATTAAACGCTAAATCTTGAGCTTTACTTTGCGAATGTGATAAACATTGTTCTTTAATGCGAACTGGAGGAAAGTAACGAGCATGCTGAAGAGTAGAAAGAGTTTTCCCATTAACATTTGGCAGAGGTAAGGAAAATTGAATCCCTGGAGAACTACTAAAAGGTGAGGAAGTGTTAAGAGGAAGGCTATTATCCCATCCAAAAGCGTTTGTGCTACTATCTATCATATTGGGGAATAGAGCCCTGGCATTTGCTTTGCCATGTCCATTTTTTCCAATATTAACACTACCTAAATTTAAGTTCCCGCTATGGGCGTCCGCGTTGCCAATATCTAAATCATCTATATCAATGTGAACCTCAGTGTTGCCTACAGCGTGAGGAGGAGAGTCCCCTATAAGTTTCCCATTTAATAAATATTCCTGAGAAAACATGCTACTTTTAGGACTATCTTTAATTACCTTTGTATTTATATTTGCGATACCATTTTCAGACCCAGTTATGCTAACCATTCTGTTTGGTATAAGAGAATTTTCTACCCCTTGAAAAACATGCTGGAAATTTGTGTTAAAATTTCTATCGAAGCGTACATTATGAGCTAAAATATTAGAGTGTTTTGGAGTATTAACATTATATCCCATTTGAATTTACATTATTAAGATAAATAGGTTTAGCGCATGCATTAGAGCTATCTTTGACAAGTGTGTCAGCTGGCGAGCTGCGAACATTGCGAGTCCCACTGGGGGGATGAGCGTAAGGTGTGGGGGTGTCCCTGGATTTCTGGAGTAAAGAAGGTTTTCTCCAGTTGTTTACTAGATCTTCTCTATTAGCGAAATGAAAGAAAGATTTGTGGGCCCCCTGTGTCTGAATTTCTTTAGAAGGAATTTTACCACCGCGGAAGCGAGAATTTTGTGGAGAGTGTCTATAAGGAGAAAAACATTGAAAATGCCCATCTTGGGTCAAATGTTGCGGATTTTTCCGGCGATAACAAGTGTGTGGAGTTGCAAAAGGTTTGCAAGGAAAGGAGGAGGGAGTGTGATGTCCCCTATGTGTAGGGTTTCGAAACCGATCGTTTGTCAGCTCCTCAAAAAATCGTTGCAAAGTTGAATGTGCAACGTTGTTCTGGACATTAGAGGTTTTCATTTGGTCATTTGTGTTGACCGGAGAAAGCGCCTGATCCGATAAAGTTTTAGAAAAAGGTGGAGGAGCGACATTGTCACCAATAGGAAGCTTATTCGTAGTGGCTGTGCCTATCAGTAAATCATATGCAAAGTTTGTTACATTTGGATAGACAGGTGAGGATGTGTTGTAGTTCACCTGTGGTTCGGGACGGCTCTGTCCCTGGGGGTATATTGGAATAAGAGGCATGGAGATGTACTCCGTGTTAGATACAAAAGAAAGAGAGTTCTTGTGTGCCTCAAACCTTATCCTAGGCTGAGTAAGAAAATTAGTTCCTAACAATAAGTCAGATTTAAAACCGCAAAACGTGTCATCTACTACAATGAAATGTACGGGTAAAACAGTGTTGCGCATGTGAAGATATAAAACGGTAGTCCCGAGCTGGTCAAAAATATCGTCCGTGACGGACTTCAATGTGATCGGCGTTTTA
Source organism: Trachelipus rathkii (assembly GCA_015478945.1). Taxonomy (NCBI): domain Eukaryota; kingdom Metazoa; phylum Arthropoda; class Malacostraca; order Isopoda; family Trachelipodidae; genus Trachelipus; species Trachelipus rathkii. Next base: position 30,803 of record JABUQX010033719.1, read on the forward strand.
GTAAGTGGTATACTAATAGCAAATTTGCATTCTAATTCTAAGATAAGTGACTGTTTTACCAAACTGGAAGTGCTCCCGGTATCGAGAAGAAAGCGTTTATTTCTTAAAGTGTGATTATTGAATGATATATGTGCCTCTAAAAAATGAGCGGGACCAATCAATGAGTGAGAGTTTGCGTCTACATCGTCAGCCAAATTAGTGTCATTCGTGCAAGAAGAAAAAGTTAGCTCTCCTTGAAGAGCTGTAGGATTAGAGGAAGGCTGTAAATCTTTGGGATATAGAGGAAGGTTTGACTCCGCTATAGGTAGTGGGCGAGTAGAAAAAGTTGAAAAATTAGGAGCTGGAAGCGCCTCTGGAGAGGGAGAGGGAGAGCGAGATTTAAAAGATTCGTCTGAATCTAAATTAATAAAAGATGGATGGGAAGTGGTTAAAATTACCTCATTAAAAGTGATAAAAGAATCAGAAAAATTATCTAGAGAATCAGGGTGAGTGCCCTGTGGTACCCTTTGATTTATAATATTTGAGGCATTTAAAGAGTGAAAATCAAAATCAGCGAAGAGCGGTAATGCGGGAGAAAGATTATAATCTCTAATTAAACATTCAAAAGAGTTAGTATGAGATTTGAAAGGTAAAACATTATTAAAACAAGAGGTGGAAATAAGGAAATCATGCGGATAGTTAGAAGAATTTAGCTCTAGAAAGTTACACCTATATAAATTGTTATGCAATTCATTTCCAATAAATTCAGAGTACCTTTCGACATCTTTTCTAGTGTGTGTTAAAGCTCTTCTTCTACTTATACCATTATACCTTTTAACTATATCGCTCTGTCTGTAAAGATTGAATGAGGGCCGTGCACCTTCATACCTATGCTCTATATCTACGAGCGCCTCCATATTCGCTATATCATGGCCCTCTGGCATTTCTAATCTTACCTCCTTGCTGCTTTTCACCTCAGTGTCTGCTCTGACCTGTTGATAATATGCCAAGCTCATTCTATTACTGTGCAAGTGCTCTATAGGCGCGAGAGCTATCTGCTTTCCAAAAGTGTTTGTGGAACTACCACTATTACTATCAGTGCTATCAAATAACATACCTGTCTCTATATGCACTTTATCCCCTAACTGTGCTTCACCTTGTGCAATATCATTACGAAAGTAAAAAGGGACATTACTCCTACCTGTCAAGTGAATATCATTCTCAAAATCCAACTCAATAAGTACTTGCGTATCATCTCTTGCACAAACATCACCATAGTTTTCAGCACCATTTGTATTAGCGTCAGAGTTCCCTTTTCCAATTTGCAACTGCGGCATATTCATCTCGCTCTTTGAGTTGACATCTGTTACACCGCTGTCTACCTCGTCAATATCTGTGCTTCGCGAATCCTGTTCAGAATCATCATTTATCTGTAAATTTTTAATAAAAGATTTGGAAGATAAAGGAGCTTTGGTAAGAGAAGAATCCATATTACACTTTTCCAATCGAAAATGCGTAATATGATTTTTCAAAGGATTAAAACCTTGCGACCTGTCTACTGCTTTTACATCTTCGTGTGTAAAATGTGCCTTCTCTGGAAATCGTGAATGCTCTATAGAAGTGGACTTTCGGGTTTCCAGAGGCATATTGAAACTCTGCGTCATATCTACTTTTCCATCAATACCGGACTCGGCTGAGTCATTAAAACCTAAATCTAAAAAAGAAGTATTAGCGCTATAAATTTTATCAATTTGGCTAGTAAGGCGTGCATGAGAGTTAGTATTAAATTTAAAATTATTATTAAAATTAAATAAAGACCTATTCCTGGACCTATCCAAATTAATAGTAGGAAAAATAACCTTGCTATCGGAATCAAAATGTGTAGAGAGTGTATTAACATGAGAAATAAATTGAACATCGTTTTGATTAATAACATCATTACAAAAAAATTTCGTTTGTGCGGAAGTGTTTTTATCGTTAATAGTTGTAAGACATTGTGGAGTAATATTATTTTTACATAAAGAAGTATTAAAATTAGAGCACTCTGATGGAAATACTTCATCATCAGTAGCTTTTCTAAACATGCAAGAGAACTGGTTAGCGGCGTGAGAGACATTCATAGTTGCCGCTAACGAACCATGAGAGATGGTTTCGACATCGATTTCATTCATAGCTGTTTGAGAAGTCCCTTGAGAGGTGGCTTCAGAAAGAACATTAAAATAATTATCATCAAAAACTGTATGTGAAATATTGTCTACAGCCCTATCATTGTATGAGTTAACATAAGCAAAAGTTTCCATATCATTTTTAGTTACAAACTTTTCCTCAACCCAATTATGCGAAGCTTTATTTAGAACATCCATTTGAGCTGTGGGGCTCGTGCTAGCGTGTTGATATTGGCTATCAATTTCTGTAATGGAAGCATTGAAATAATGAGGAGCCTGGGATTGAGAGGTTTGCTTCCTGCCGTGGATTACATTCATAGCATTGCTCAAAATGCCATGAGAGTTTAAACATGAGTTAGTGGAAACATAAGAACATACATTAGGTTCCACTGAAATAGTATTGGGCGGAAAAATCCTCTTTGCTCGTGTACATAAAATACCCTTTTTGAAGAAAACAACACGAAATCTATTTTTAGTACCAACATTTACATCAATTTTAAAATTGTTAATAGAAAGCTGTGTTAAACAAGAATTTGAGACTCTACCTGTTTATTTCCATTGAACAAACCCCTGTGAGTGATGGCTGGTCTGTTTACCATAACATACATCTGTGGCTCGATGCTGCCGAGAGAAGTCGAGCTACCATTTCCATGATGAGAATATTTTCCAAATTTTCGAGTCTGGAGAAGTGGTGTACCATCGAGATAGTGTATACCCAATGTGTCGTTTGCTGGAGTACTTATATCACAGGACGAGGAGAGATTGTGCTGGAGAGAGACAGTTTTGGACTGGTTCCGCCCTCTCGAAAATGAAAATTTTGCGAATTCCCAGTGTGATTTATTTTGCGAAAATGTTCCTGAGATTGAGGACTGACTTCATGAGGCGCTCTCCAATTTTCCTGTGAATGACTTGGAGAAGAAAAATGAGAAAGGGAGAGTCCGGCATCCCGGTAATGTCTCCAATTTGGCACATTATTGACCCTTGCGTGGTCATAGAAGTTAATATTGTAAATATTATCTCTCATCATTAAATATTTAATATATTCTATAAAAACATTTGTTTGCGGAGCAATTGTTTTTCAAAATAGTGACGTGAATTATATCATTAAGAGAAGAAAAACATTAAATATTATATAACCCCTTCAAATTGAAAGTGACTTTAAAATTTTATAGAAAAATCGAGAGAGTGGGGTAAAACAATATCAAAAATTTTGACTATCAAAAAGTAAAAATAGTGAAAAAAACAATATGGTACCGTAAGTATATAAATCCTCAGTGTAGTGAAATCTGGCACCTGTGTTGGAGAGAGTGCTCCGTGTTTCTTATTCCATCAATTTGAGTCGCTTTCACACAGCGATATACTCTTCTGCTTTGAGACTTCAGCTTCAACAAAGGCGCCACTTTCGCCCCAAATTATTTCTTGCTTGTGGGCGATGTTTTAGGTAAAAGCCTTGGGATAGTAAAAGTCGCTATCTGCTGCTTCTCAAGTTTATTATACAAAATCATTCAACGGAAATGTTAAATTCAATAAATTTTGCTTAGATATATTATTCCAGGTAATAGTTCCGCTATAAAAGTCCGCCATAAATAAAGAAGGTCCGCTACAAAAAGGTGCCTAAAACAAGAATAAAAAAAATAATAAATAAAAAAAATCCAACGTGGGCAGACATAAAAAAATAAGTTAAACGTTTTATAAGAGAATTATTACAGTAAAAATATTTAAGAGAGTGTTCTCAAAATAAATGACATAAGTTATGTCACTTTAAATTTACAAAGTATTGACAATTTAAATTTAAAAATAAGTGTCCTTTTTTTCCAAAATACATTAAGGACATGAACTTCAAAAATAAAAAAAATTTAACATTATTCATTCTAATAGATAAGTATTAAAGCAATAAAATTTTAAGCTAATTTTTCTTAAAAATTTTGGACAAAATATGACGCTGTGAACTTTAAAATTAAAAATGAAATAAATCTCTACTTGGGTTGATACATTTAAACAAATTTTCTTAGAAGTTGATGACACAGTAGTTGCACAACTTTGATAGATAAATGAAATAAAAGTATCTATTCTTGAGCATTAAGGTACAAAAATGTTAAACAAATTTTCATGAGCAACTACATTAAGGTAATAAATTTCAAAAAGTGTACCAAATTTTAAACAAAAATAAAAATGAATTTTAACATCTTGGTCCGATGAAAATTGATGCAAAGAATTTAAAAAAACGGAGCCAAGATTATATAAAAATATTTATATAACTTTTATAACTAAAAATAAATTGTAAGTTGAGTGGTTCTGGTAGTTGAAGCGTATAGTGTAGGTGGTTGTGTAAATTTTATTGTTAAGAATTCCAATAGCAAGTTAGTATGTTCTAAAAAAAAAACGAGGGTGAGGAGCTTTGATTAAATGATAATAAAAAAAAAAAAAAAAATACGGGAGGAAATAGCGATATATTCTTTGGGTCACAAAGGGTGTTTAAAAGGGGTGCAACAATTAAAAAGAAATATGAAACTATAACACTAAATAAAATATACGCGCGAAGTCCGAGATCGAGTGAAATAATTAATTTTTCCATTAGTATTATTATTATTATTATTATTATTATTATTATTATTATTATTATTATTATTATTATTTATTATTATTATTATTATTATTATTATTATTATTATTATTATTATTATTATTATTATTATTATTATTATTATTAATATTATTTTCGCTGGCGTTATTATTATTATTATTATTATTATTATTATTATTATTATTATTATTATTATTATTATTATTATTATTATTATTATTATTATTATTAATTGCGTATAAAAGCTTAAAAAGGAAAGTCAGGAAATATTTACCAAAAAAAAAATACTTTTCATTAGAAGTTTAGAATAAAACTTGAAAGGATGGGGCTAGGTAGACGATAACAAAGGGAAGAAAAATACATATGAATTTAAAAAAAAAATCGGGCATGAATTTATTCACCTTGAAAATGAAGCTCGTGAGAGAGTTTATTTAAATTGCTGGGGAAAACACAAATGAAGAAAAATATAAAAAAAATTTAGTTTGGTTAACGTTGTCTAGTTCCTGTAGTAACGGAAAACTTATAAACCGAATCTCACTGTGTCTTTAAAATTAAATAAAGAAAATAAAACTTTAAAAATTCTAAAAAAAATAAAAAGGGAATTTGAAAAAAAATCAAATATTCCAACGAAGTATTTTTGTGGACGAAATTTCATAATACCAAAACTGTTAATCTAAAATATTTACGACCGAAATGTAAAAGTCGTGTGGAAGAAAAAAAATGTATAAAATCAAATATAGACTTACCAGAAAATTCACTAAGAGGAAACCGATTTTATAAAACAACTTATCGGTACCATTGCTTAAGAAATAATGATTTTGGGAAATCTAAAGGAATTACTTTTGGGGTCGAGGAGGACGCGGGAGAGGTGGAGGGGAATTGGACTTCAGATTTTGATATCAGAGTTTATGAAAATAAAAATAAGATAGTCTAGAGCAAATAACAAAATTTAATAAAATGCGAACTTTGAAATGGTGATAAACGATTTTGATCCTATGTGAGGAAAAGAAAATAAATATAGAAGAAAGAAAATAGTGATATAAAATTTATCTGAAAGTCTTCGGATTGAAGATAAACTGATAATGAAAAGGAGAAATAGATATCTCTAATTTTCCTCATATAGTCTTACAACAAATAAATTCTCATTGTTAAATTATATATATATATATATATATATATATATATATATCTAATTTTTCTTTTCTATCTATCCTTCTCCTATACATATATATATATATATATATATATATATATATATATATATACTCTATATATATATATTCTTCAACTGCTAGCTATATATATATATATATATATATATTATATATCGTTCTCCTCCTCCTCCTCCTCCTCCTCCTCCTCAGAACTAGGGGTGAGGTGCGCAAACATGAACCAGAAATCCGAGGCTTGCATTAGCATTCTTAGGGCACAAATAATTGACAGCGAGACCCATGCCCAACTAAAACTGTCCTTTCAGTCGCCTTTTACGACACGCAGAATGTGCGTTAGGGAAATTCTTTCTAACACACACACACAGGGATAATTAATTTATAATTAATAAATTAATTTGGATCCATCGAACCTCTATCCCATGAAATGGGCGTTAATCGTGTTATAATTGATTAACTTTTGTATAACGAATTGCATATTTTTTTTTTTTTTTTTTATTTTTTTGATTTTAAATTTGCCTAAAAATTTATACTTGAATTTTTTTCTGCTCAAACAGATGAAGTAGTGGATATACTTGTGGCTCAACAACCCATGGAACATTGCTTATCAAAAGATGGCTACAAGAATTATATTAACCTCTTACTTAGTGTATTCTATTTAGCAACAAGAAATTTACCTGAATTAAAACATTTGGTGAGCCGTTCTATTTTTTATTGTAGTTGATAGTTGTTAGAATTATTTAGATACATTACCTATTTTTAATTTTCTAATCTGAAAAATTAATGATTGTAACTTAAGCTCCGTAGTTGATATAGAGTTAGAATTTTTTGCAACTGCACCGCACTACACCACCTGAAATTTCATGCCTCACCCCACTGAGTGTATCGGCTATCCCTAATTGATAGAGAAATATGTTTTAGTGTTTAGATTAATTTGTATTGTTTATATATAATGTATTATATAATAAACAAAGCATTATTTATTGTATCGTTTTTGTTTTAATTTTATTATTATTTTTTTTATGGCAGGCTGAATTACATTTAAAGGCTTATTGTGAACCTATTATCAAAGGTGAAGCCAAGAGAAGATGATGCATCCTTGTGGAAAAATATTGAACCGAAATTTAAAAAAGCTCTTAACACTGTTTACTTGAGAGAAGTTTCGAGGTTTGCTTGTTTTTTTAGTGTAAAATTTAAGTGTGTTACATCTACTAGTTAACTTGAATATTTTTCTTTGTTTATGTTTTTTTAAGAGTTCCAATGTTAACTCTTGTTTTTAAATTAGACAAATTTCAAGAACATTGTACCTCCTCCTCCATATCAATACGCTCTCCACTACAACAGTTATATCAATATAGTGACTGTACACTGCTTGTTGGCCGTTCGTATCAGTTGTAATTTCTATTATTGACTATCTCTATATTTCTCCACGGGCAGTCTTTAGGTATTCATACGTAGACTACTGTGAGTTGTGGTTGTACCAAGCCTCAAGGTGAGCCTATAATTCGTCGTCGAGCTTAATAAAGTCTGGCAATCTTCCAACCTTACTCATCAAAGTTCGATTAATTATATCACCTAGAACGTCATGAATGGTTGGCACCGATTCACATTGATGGCTCCAAGACGAAGGACGAAGTGGAAGCATCAGCCGTTTTTCTTGACTTTACTTTATCGCACATTCTTCTATCTTATTCGCCAATATCACAGCAGAGTTAATGTGGCATTGGTTCTTGCAAAATCCAGAATTATGGCCCTCAATACTAATGAAACCTATAATTTTCTACTCCAAAAGTGCACTCATGGCACTTCAAAGTAGATCAGCTTAGAAATTCTCCTCTTTCGGCTACGCACGCAGAAAAAAGTTGTAAGCATTTATTGCTAAGTTCCGTTCAATGCTGATATCATTAAACGAACAAGCTCACAAGCAGCTTACCAAGTTGCATCTTATTGGAAAGTCACTAGATAAGACATATTTCTTTCTATATACAAAAAGGACGCACTCCCGCTATGGACTATTTTTATATCCTTTCACAGGGGTTTTACACATGCTGACAGGACTATTGGAAGGAAAACACTCGTGTTGCTAAACTGGGGACCGTTAAACCTTTCCCAAACTTTTATTGTTTTCTTATTACCTTACATGCTAACATTTAACACATAAATACCACATGTCGAGTTAGAACTTCTCAACATGTTAGTCAAACCATTCGAACGTTTCCCTTAGTGTCTATCATATACTAGTAGAGTGTTGTGCTTTGACTGCTTCCATATAGAGGTTATTCCCTACCCTATATGACATCCCATACAAGAACAGTCTTTCCTGTCGGAATTTCTGTGTACGCATATAAAAAAAAACGTTATTATTATTATTATTATTATTATTATTATTATTATTATTATTATTATTATTATTATTCATTATTATTACAGCAGATGTCCAAACCAGTAAGGTCAATAATACGTTGAAAATTGTTATACATATACTGTTTATTAAAATTTTCTTTCTCTAACGCCATTTGCATGAACCCAAGCACCTGACTGAACTTATCCGGATATGTTAAATTAAATATATAATAAACACCGTAAATATACTCAATAATATATATATACCTATATAATATATATATATATATATAAATGACATATATAACTATATAACAAATATATATCTTCTGCTATAACAACTAACAATATAACCTTAATAATAACCAATATAATAGAAACCAAAATACAATAAAATACATATATATATATATATATATATATATATATATATATATATATATATATCATCATCATCATCAACATCACCACCACTACCAGTGAGAAATCGCCGCCATCAGAAAAATCCATACTGACGACGGGACGGACCCTCACTATATCATCTCGTCAATGTGAGATTCATCCCCTGGGTAAAGCCCATAACCATGCCTCCTCACAAAACCACGCCATTCACTCCTGTTATGCACCTTCTTCTCACCTCACAGCAAACTCGCATTCCTCTCTCTCCTTTAGTTGCGTCGATGTCTGTAATCCACTTTTTCTTCGGTCTCCCAGCCGGTCGATTCCCAACTCAATCATCACTATACATCCTCTTAACCAACAGACTATCATCCATTCTTTCCATATGACCAAACCATCTCAGCGTACTCTCGTTTATTCTCTCATTTACGCCCTTCTTCACACCACACATCTCCGTAATGCGTTCATTCCTCATTTATCAACTTCTCACACCTAACACGCCCCTAAGATTGTCCATCAGAACACTTTGTACCTTAGATCTATTCCTCTTATTCCAGACCATAGTTTCAGTACCATACCCTAACACATACCCTCATGTAAAACCATAAGGCACTCAAGACTTAGTCCCTTCACATCCACCAACGATTTAATGCACCAGCCACCTTTCTACTATTCACAACTTTCCTACTACATTCTGCATCATCCGTTCCCTTTTCATCCAACATATATCCTAAATATTTAAACTCAGATATTTGTTTGATTTGTTCACCATCTAGCATGACTTCACACCGTGGACTCTCCTCTTTCACTACCATAACCTTACTCTTATCTACATTTACTTTCAAAGCCTTCCTTTCTATACACCCTACCAAACCTCTCAAACTCTCTTTAGATTCACCACACAAAACCAAATTATCCGCATACAAAAAGCAAGGCACCCTCCACTCCCATCCATTCTCCATCATTCTAACACCTTACCCTACCACCCCCACCTATAATTCTTTCATAACCCCATCCATATACAAATTAAATAACCAAGGAGACAACACTTACATATTAAACCATTCGCTTTCGACTCCATTTATTCTTCTTACACATGCTTCGCTATCGTCATACATACTTTTTATTTCATTCAAAAAACCTACCACCAACACCATATATCACTAACACCTTCCACAGAGCTTCCCTGTTAATCCTATCATACGCCTTTTGCAAATCCATAAATCCTAAATATAATGTATTCTTCTCTCATTTTCTCAATCATTTGTTTCAATGTAAAAATTTGATCTACACATCCTCTACCACTTCTAGTTGTTCCTTGTTCTTCACCAATCAGTCCTTCAGTCACTCGACGTACTCTTTCAACCAAAATACCAGCATCCTTCCCTATGACACTCATTAAACTAAATCCCTTATAGTTCCTACAATTCCCCTTATCCCCCTTACCCTTATATAAGAGTACTATTACTGCTCTCGTCCCAATCTCTCAGACTATACCCTCCATAAACTTAGCTTTGTTGCAAAAATTTGAATTCATTCCAATCACCATATTGTTCTCCATTCTTGACCATTTCACCAGTAATTCCATCTATGCCTGCAGATTTACCATTTTCAACTTTCTCAGCCTACTCATTACCTCCAACCCTACTAATTATCTCTTCCCCAAAATACCTATTTCTTCTTATACCACCCACACACATTCACTATCTTCTCTTCATTACTCTGCAATGTTATGCAGATTTTTCGAAGTGTTTCATACTGCCCTTCTCAACCATTTCATCAGTTACGAAAGCACCATCCCTATTCATTGTATTCTATGCAGATTCCCTATACTCTCATTCTTAACCTTTCGCCCTTCCTTCCAGAAAAACTTTCCATTCCCTTGTAAGTCCCCATTCATCCTTTCAAACAGCTCATTTACCTCATTTTTCCTACTACGTATGCAACTTTTAGTCTACCTTTTTTCCTCCTTATATAATTCCAAATATCTTTCTTTTGAGACCTCATTTGCTTTTAGCACATTCAACCACTTCTCTTTTTTTACTTTTAACTGCTTGGATCACCTCTTCATTCCACCATTCACTGTTGAGATTCTTACTTCCTACTTTAGCACATCCACATACTTCTCTTGAACTGCTAACAAAGGCTTTCTTCATTTGTGCCCAGATTTGTTCAATATCTCTTGTTCACATTCAACTGATTTATTTGCAAGCGCTCTTAAATACTTTTCTTATTACCTGGTTCACAACTTCTCACTTAATTCTTAACACTTCCTTACTTCTTTCCCTTCCATCAAAGCCCCCACTAACTTAATCTTACATAAAACAACATAATGATCCGATAATTCCATCTCCAGCCCCCTCACTGATTTAACATCCATCACATACTTTAACATCTCCTTATTCACCAAAACAAAATCAATCATACTTTTCTCTTCGATATCATCTCTAGTAAACTCTAGTAAACTTATGAATACTCCTGTTTGAAGAAAGTACTACTTACATACATACCTCTTTCCTCGCAGAAATCAAGTACCCTCCTACCGTTCTTTTTTTTTTATTAAAGTATTTTTTAAATTTACTATTATACCTAATGGACTCCTTTCTGATCACCTATCCAACCATATAGATGGCAAAACATAATCAATCTGAAGTTCCTACTCAACCCATCTAAAACATGATTCAGATTATCCCCGAAAGTCGCACTTTCCTTAACATCACCCTCATATTGACCATATGTTACAACTACACATACCTTGACCTTTTCAGACTTTTATATATATATATATATATATAAGGTATATATATATTCTTTTTTTCTTTATCTTCCTCTTTGCACTAAGACTGGGGGTAAGGTGCGTGTCATGTCGGAAAAGAAAAGCAGTAGAAGAATATGACAAAAGTCGAAAGGAAAGCCCATCCTTACCGCCCCTTTATATTTTAGTGAGAACTCGTTACAGACAGAAAATCCACCCTAGAGCTTCATGGGACCGCGACGGACCCTCACTATGGTAAATCGTCAATGTAAGGGTTCATCCCTTGGCCCAGGTGGGCCACAAC
>JABUQX010033719.1:50000-63244 GCA_015478945.1 Trachelipus rathkii
ACTTGTTGATGGAGCATCCTCTTTCTCCTTGCCTGTTAATTGTGGTGTTCCGAAAGGTTCTTCTAATCTCCAACTTTATCCTACTTTTCATCAACGATCTCCTCAGCTGTACTTCCAACTCTGTTCAATCTTATGCCGATGACTCAACCCTCCACTCTTCTACTCACTTCAAATCTGCTCCATCTTTTGCTTCTAGAGTTGCCTCTCGTCTTCTGCTTTCCGATTCTATTCTTGTTGATCTGGATGGGATTTCCGGTGGGGTCACCGCAACCTCTGTAAAATTCACCTCTTTAAAAACTCATCTTCTCTACATCTCCCTCTCAAAGACACCTTCAACTTTCCTATTTCCTTCGTTAATTCTAACCGATTCACCTGCGAACAACATAAACCTTCTTGGTTTTAACATTAACAATATATTTGATTGAAAACTTAAATTTCAAAGATTGTTAAGATGGTCCTGAAAGAAACCGGGAGTTCTTTAGGTATTCGTGAAACGCCATCATCTACATAGGCAATTTTTCCATTTGCGGAAGCGGCTTATTCACCCTTTGAATGGAGTACTGTTCTCACATTTGGGGGGCCTCCGGCTCCACCCTTGTAGGTTTTGGTAAAGGTTTTGCATCTACGCTAAGAGACTAATAACTGTCGCCCTACTTTCAAACCCTCTTGACCCTCTATCTCTGAGACGTGACGTTGGCGCACTATCTCTTTTCTATAAGGTACTACAACGGTAGATGCTCACGGGAATTTACTGCTCGTATTTCACTCCATTGCCTCGCTCTCGCAATACAAGGGGTGCCATGCTCTCGCATTATTTTGCGTGAGTATTGAGAACCCCAGACTTGTTCGTTGTGGTGCTTCTTTCTTTCCTATTCTGTTCTGTGGAAATCCTTGCCTTCTTCTCTTTTCCAACTAATATTTAATCTTCCTCTCTTTTAAAGCCCACGTCTGCGCTCACATGAGAGATTTGTGCCTTAGGCTGGGGATTGGGTGGGGTTTTCCTTGTTTTATTCTCCGCCCCCTCCTTGAAAGGGGCTCGGCCCGTGAGTGGTGGTTAAGCTGTAAAAAAAAAATATATATACTATATATATATATATATATATATATATATATATATATATATTATATATATATATATATTATTAGTATATATATATATATATATATATATATATATATATATATATATATATATATATATATATATTATGTAAACGAGGCTCGAACCTCCCGAATAAACTGCCTGAACGGATACAAAAATTTGGTCGGTTGTAGAAATTTTCTGTAATTGATTAATTACATCGATACACATGCTTCACTAAAACATAGACAACATATACAACATAACATCCTATTATTATATAACATACAAAAATTACGTTCCCTATCTACCTCTAACATAGAAGTCCATGCCTTGCGATGGCTAGAAAATCTTGATAAGGTTGAGCCGAGGCAAAATTTGCTCGCAACCATAAATATCAATGCAACAGTTCTACTGGATCGGAAAAACAGAAGAACACATTTTACAACATACAATTATATACTATATATATATGTATATATTATATATATATATATATATATATTATATAGTAATATATATATATATATACTATATATATATATAATATATATATATATAATATATAATATATTATCTATATATATATAATTATACTCTTTTCCGTATCGTTTTCTCATATACAACAAAACATACTATATTATATAAATACAAAAATTAACGTTCCCTATCTACATCTAACACGGAGTCTGTGCCTTGTGAATGGCTAGCAAATCTTTGATTAAGGTTGAGCCGAGGCCAAAATTTGCTTGACACGCATACTCGAACGGATGAAAATTAACCTCCGCATTTTTTAATGGTGCGTCTTTCTCTTTTGCGTTCATTTCTTTACGCACTCATCCTCCAGGCAACATCATTACTACAACACCATTCGTTATAACCAATATCATAACTATGAATTAAAGTACTATCCGAAACCACCTTTAATAGGATACACACCTATCACTCATGACCTGCCTACTACGTGCATTACCCTGTTCTAGAGAGTATCCATTTGGAATCCCTTTTCACATCCTATGATCCTGCGTGTCGTAGAAGATATTCTGGTAACCTACCGACTACCTAATGGAACGCGTGGTAGTTGCGCGTTTCTGGCTCTAACCTTCTCACTAAACTTCTACAAACCTAATACTCTCTGATATAGACAATTGCTGATTGACTATCTCTTGTTGTGATCACCAGAAGCGTCATTATATGCCGCGCTTTACATTTTCTCGGCGAAATTGTCATGAATACGATTATGGGTAATGGAAACCTCATGCTCTATGGACGATTAATGTTGAGGAGAAGCAGGCACAGATAAGAGGTGACGGACTGTAGTTTAACGGCAAAGGCAACATTATTGAATATAGACACAAGCTTGTGATGAATACAAGATGACAAGGAAACCATATGTAAATTGAGTGGTGTATGTGTGGGAAATGTGTGTGTACTGCACTCATGTCGGAGAACAATGAAACAAAACTGCATGCGCAAGGAAGCCAACGAGACATATCGTCTAATTTTGATGTCAGTGACAGCTGTGGTACAAAGCTATGGTAGACTTTTGATTGTAGAGTCTACTACGAATTCCTAATGCGTTTAATTATAGTTATGAAAAGGCAAGGTAAATGTGTCGAGCTTGATTGTTTAACGATAATGGTCCATAGCTGATGGACGATCAACAATTAACTGAAGAGAGTACCGAATTATTTCTTGAGATAGAATTATTTTCGTGTTAATTGGATGGCTAGACAACTGGATAGCGCGGATGACATAGGTACAGCAATCAGATTGATGTGTTGGGTAGATTATAGGACACACTAAACTGCATCTGGTTGGATAGGTGATCAAAAAGGGAAGGTATAACAGGTGGTCTTTGGGTGGTATCGAGAAATATTGTAGAAAATACGATTCAGTGTAAAAGTATACTGATCTAGACTATTCCTATGTGAAAGAGAGAGGTATGTATCAGTATAGTAATTTACACTTTTCGTATTAAACACAAATAGTATCACATAAGTATATACTGAGTTGGTGTAGGTACGATAAGCTCGATCGTAGATCGCAAGAGCTTAAAAGTTTAGATTCGAATTCATTACAGTCTATACTTGCTCGCTACATGGTGAGGTAGAACGGACGACAATGATTAAGAATATGTAGGATATTTTTGGATGTTGATTAAACTTCATGAGAGGGTCTTATAGGTAATGGGAAATCATATTCGATACATTTAATAGGTTGGTTTCTTATGTAAATTAAAGTTAGTGGGGGCTGATGGAAGGAAGGTGATACGAAAGGAAGTAGGTAATATTTTAAAGTGAGAAGTTAAGTGAACAAACAATAAGGAAAATAAGCAGCGCTCGCTAAGTAAATCGGTTGATGTGAACGAGTTCGATACTGAACAAGTCTGGGGGCAAATGAAGGAAGTAAATTGTTAGTAGGGCAAAGGAAGTGTGTGGATGTTCTAAGAAGTAGGAAGTTAAGAAATGTTAACTAGCGAATTGTGGAAAATGGTGAAGCAGGTGATGAAAGCGTTAACAGGTAAGAAAAGAAGCGTGTTAGAATGTACTAAAAGGCAAATTGATGAAGTTTCAAAAGAAAGATGCTTGGACTTATAAGGAGGAAAAAGAAATACTAAAAGGCGCATACTCGGAGGAACAAGAGTTAAATGATACAGTTTGGAAGGCACGTGATGATATGAGGACATACAGGGAAATAGGAAGCTCTTCTGGAAGGAAGCCGCGAAAGTTAAGATGAGTATACATGGGAATTTTATGGCTACAGATAAATGTATAGGCGATTTTATTTTGTAACTGATGAAATGGAAGTGAGGGGAGTTGTGGAACAAGACACTTGAAAATCTGCACAATATTAACATAATATGATGAGGTGCTAATCTAATAGACGACGCGGCTGGTTTTATGGTGCATTGCAAGTTCATAGTATTTATGGGGAAATTGAGGTTATTAGTTAAAGGAGATGGTAATTGGGTAGAGTGACGAAAGTTGAAGAATGTATAATCTGCAGATAATAGATGAAATTAATAGTGAAATGATCAAGAGCAGCAGGAGGCGAGATGGTGATTGATTGGATTTGAGAAGTTGTGTAATAAAGCGTTTACGGAGGGTATAGTTCCAAGGGATTGGAGGAGAAGCGGTAATAGTACCCTTTATAAGGTAGGGGAGAAAAGGGAACTGTAAAAAACATTTTTTTAGGGGAATAAGTAGTTATTGAGTGTTGTAAGGGAAGGGTATATGCTTGGTATTTGAGTCGACAAGAGTGCGTCGAGTTGACTGTAGGGACTTTGATGCGTGAAGAACAAGGTGCGTTTAGGAGTGGAGAGGATGTGGGTGGATAATATCCTTACATTGAAACAAATGATTGAGAAACTGAGGGAGAAGAAGAATAAATTATTTAGGTTTTATGGATTTACAAGAGGCGTATGATAGAGTTAATAGAGAAGGTTTATGGCAGGGTATTAGTGGATATATGGTGTTGGTGGTAGGCTTCCTGAATTTAATCAGAAGTATGTATTGCACGATAGTAGAAGCGTGGTGTAAGAATAATGGTGTCATGGTGATTGGCTTTAGGATTTAATAGGCGGAGTGAGACATGGGTTGTGTTTTCTCCCTTGGTTATCAATTTGTATATGGATGGGGTTTGAAAGAAATTCGAGGTGGGATGGCAGGAAATGGTGTTAGAATGATGGTGAATGGAGATGAGTGGAGGGTGCTCTAGCCTATTATAAATGCGGATGATTTGTGTTCTGTGCTGGGCGATCTGAAGAGAGTTTGGAAAGAGGCATTCTTGGTAGAGAGATTTGGCCCAGTTTGACAAGTATCCGTTAACACGGAGGGTTTGATTCAGGTATAAACGTTAGTTAATAAGCACACGCTATAGGTTATGTTGTGAGTGTAAAGACCACGTCATAACATGTCGCAAAATACTGCTTAGGTGGTGACCCAAGTTGGAGACAAGTGTCTGGAATGTTTTAAATAACAATATATACATAAAGGAGATACTGTTGTGGAAATCACTTGATGAAGGGAATAGGATTGTGAAACTGGACAAGATGATTAAGTTAAATGCAATAAAAGATAATGCTATAATGGTAGCTAGAAGATGTTCGCCCTGGATGCATTAATCGTTGTAAGGAGAAATGTAAGGGACTACAGTCTTGAAAGTGAGAACTTAATCAGTCTTTTACATGAGGGTATGTGTGTGATCTACTCAGTGTTATATCGATTCAAGAACTTAGTAGCAAATGTTCATGGAAATATTAGATCAGCTTTAATTAGACTTACAAAAGATTTACAATTGTCTCAGACATGGACAACAACGAATCTTAGGGGCAATGCTAGGATGTAGAAGAATTAAAAAAAATTAGTGGATTTGAACATATTACAGGAGAGATGTGTGGTGTGGAGGAAAGGCGAGTACTCTGTAGAAGAAAATAAATCGAAAAGTCATCACGTTCTGACGAATGAGCTTTGGTCATGTGGAAAGGATGAACGGTGACATCAAGTATTCGAAATACTATATTGGATTAAAGATGCATAGTTAATAATCATAAATAATATCCGTACGGAGTAGTAGATCATAGTGGAACTCGAACGTGCTAAGAGTACGAAAAGAAAGTGGGATATTAGATCTGTGCAAACCCGATATGTATGAGAAATAGAAATGTGATATATTTGAGCTCAGATAGCGCAGAAGATAAGGTGTACTCAAATTAGGATCAGTGCAACTATACGGGGATGACTTGCATCAAGGTGACAGCTTAGATGAGTTGTATGCCAACTCGAAAAAGTTACCGTATCCTCCGCCATGACAATCCTGAAGAGAGATCCTAAGGGATGAACCTTAATGACGATCTAACCAGTGGCGCTTCGTGGTCAAAATTCTTGAGTAGGCAAACATAGTATATATATATAATATATATATATTAGTTAGTTAGTATATTATAAGTATATATTATATATATTATATATAATTTATATATAATATATATATATATATATATTAATATATATATATATATATATAATATTATATATATATATATATATATATAATATATATATTATGATATATATAATATATATATAATAGTATATATATATAATATTATATAATATATATATATAATATTATCGTTTAAATATCATCTATACATACACCACATAAACAGGCCTTATACCTATACATATATATATATATAATATATATATAAGCTATATATATATATATATATATATATTTTATATATATATATTATATAATATATATTATATATATATATATATCTTATATATATATAATATATATATATATATACGTATATATATATATACGTTATATAATACTATATATATATATATTAAACTTATATTATTATATATATATATATATAATATATATATATATAGTTACTATTATATATAATATATATATATATATATGTACTTAACATTTAGCGACAATGTAAGAGAATGAATGGTTCCACATATTCTAACATTTGAATTCCAGTGGGCTCACAAACTCGAAAAAGAATTTTAATTTTTAATGAAACTTCTAATCGATGACGATTCCAATATTTATAAAACTAACAGCTCAATTTTATTACAAACACACAAAATCAGTAATAAATTAAAAATAAATAATATGAAAATCGTATTAATAAGTAAAACTCCCCACAAAATCACTCACATTATTAATATACAGAAAACGGAACTACTGCTGGTCTGCAGAGGCATGGTACAATTCGCCGAGGAAGAGTCGTGACTCAACGCGTTTCTTAGACTCTGGTTTTGAGTCAATATTTTTAAGTGAAATTATAAATTAAATAAGTCGGTATAAGAGATGATCAAATTAGCATAAAATTAATTAATTAGTTAATTATTTATAACTATGTTATTAATAATATTATTAATATTTCTTGCTAATGCAATTTAAATTGGGGATTATTTAAAAAAAAATGACTGCTCCACCCGATCGTCAGGGCACACACAGTTGCCTAGCTCAGAGAATAAGGACTATTTTTTGTTGACGTTCGAGAGTTAACTATTTTCACCCGATCGCTACTATTAAAAGGAATCGAGTAGAAATTGATGACGGCATCTTAAAGCTAGCCTTTCTAACGAATCATTATATATATATATATATTTATTATATATATATATATTTATATTATATTATATATATATATATCTATTATATATATTATATATATATATATATATATATTATAATATATTATATATATATATATATATATATAAGTATAATATATTATATAGTATTATATATATAAAAATATTATATATATATAATATATATATCTATATATATATATATATATAATATATATATATGCTGACTTTTTAATATTTTTTGGGCTCACTAAGGCAAGTAGGCGTTGCCTACTCTGCCTACCCCAAAAGCCGCACTCGATCTCATAGTGAGGGTCCACTCAGCTTGTCCCATGAAGCTTTAGGGTGGAATTTTCTGACTGCGATGGTTTTCGCTAATTAATGGTACTGAGGGGTCGGTAAGGCTGGGCTTTCTTTTCGCCTTATGTCATGCTCTTCTCTGCTTTTTCTTTTCGATGCTAGTCACGCACTTACTTCCCATTCTTGGGAAAAATAAAACGGAAGATAAAGAGAAAGAAAGATAAGTGGGTCATTTCTCTATCTATATTGTATGTATATATATATATATATATATATATATATATATATATATATATATATATATATATATAAATAATATTTATATTATATTATATATATATATAATATATATATATATTAATATATATATATATATATAACTATATATACTTTCTTTCTTCTTCTTCTTTATCTACCTTTTTTTCCCGAAGATTGGAGTTAGGTGCGCTCAAGCATCGAAAAGAAAAAGCAGTAAAGAAATAGACAAATGTCGAAAAGAAAGCCCAGCCTTACCGCCCCTTTTATACCTTTTAGTGAAACTCGTCGCAATCAGAAAATCCACCCTAAGAGCTTCATGGACCGCGACGACCTCAACTATGGTAAATTCGTCAATGTAAGGGTTTCTCCCTTGGCCAGGTGGGAACACAACCATGACCCCATACAAAACCCCGGCATTCTCTCCTATCATGCACCTTTATTTTCGCCTCTGCCAAACTCAACATTTCTCTCCTCCAGACTATTCGTTCACCGACGTCATCCCTTTCTCTTCGTCCTCTTCAGCCGGTCGGTTCACCACACACTTCCCACTTATCAATCCGCTTAACCACCGACTATCATTCATTCTTTTCACATGACCAAACCATCTCAACATACTTTCCTTTATTCTCTCATTTACTTCTTTCTTCCACCACACCAAACAACTCTCTAATAAGTTCATTCCTCATTTTATTAATTCTTCTCACACCTAGCACATGCCCCTTAGATTGTCCATCTGAACATCATTGAACTTTAGTTTATACTTTATTTCCAGCCCAATGTCTCACTACCATACCAATAAACACAGGTAAAACAACTCATGTAGACCCTACGCACTCAGATCTTAGTTCCTTACATTTTCCACGATTTATTGCGACCAGCAACCTTTCTCTGCCATTTACAACTTTCCTACTACACCTGCATCATCGTTTTCCCTTCTCATCCAACAAATACCCTAAATATTTAAACTCAACACTTGTTCCAGCTGCTCATCCATATAACATAACTTCACCAGAGGACTGTCCTTACTCACTAACCATAACCTTACTCTTATCTACGTTTTACTTTCAAACCCTTCCTTTTAAACATACCTGCCAATTCTCTCTACTAATCCTCATCAAAACTCTTTCAGATTCGCCACACAAAACGCAAATCTTCCGCATATAATAGGTAAGGCACCTCCACTCATCTCATTCTCCATCAATCATTCTAACACCATTTCCTCCCATCCCCACCTCGAATTCTTTCATAACCATCCATATACAAATTGAATAAACAAGGAGACATAAAACAACCCTGTCTCACTCCGCTATTAATCCTAAACCATCACCATTTGACACCAATTATTCTTAACATCGCTTTACTATCGTCCTACATACTTTGATTTCTCATTCAAGATAAGCCTACCAGCAAACACCATATATCATAATACCTGCCCTAAAGCTTCCCTATTAATCTATCATACGCTGTTGCAAATCCATAAAAACCTAATATAATTTAATTCTTCTTCCTCCCTCATTTTCTCAGTCAATTGTTTCAATGTAAATATATTTGATCCACACATCCTCTAATACTCCGCACCAACCTTGTTCTTCACCAATCAGTCCTTCAGTCACTCGACGGACTCTTTTCGACCAAAAATACCAGAGCATATACTTCCTCAACACTCAATAAACTTTTCGCCCTATAAATTTCTGAACAGTTCCCTTTTCTCCTTACACCTTATTAAGGGTACTATTACCGGCTCTCCCCAATCCCTTGGAACTATACCCTCATAAACGCTTATTACACAACTTTCCAATCCAATCATACCATCTCGCCTCCGTTCTTGATCATTTAACCAGTAATTTCATCTATACTGCAGATTTACCATTCTTTCAACTTTCATCACTCTACCTATTAACCTCCTCCTTTACTAATAAACCTCATCCCCCAAAAAGTACCTATTCTTCTGCATACCATCAAACCCACACAGCATTCACTATCACCTCAATCATTACTGTTTTAATATTTGGTGCAGATTTTCGAAGTGTTCTTTCCCCCCTCCCCTCACATCCATTTCATCAGTTACAAAAGCACCATCCCTAATTCTTATTCTAAGCAGAATTCCCTTATCTCATTCTTTAAACCACTTTTCGCGATTCCAATTCCAGAAGAGCTTTCTATTCCATTGTAAGTCCCCAAATCATCTCCTTCCAAACTGTTTCATTTACCTCTTGTTTCTCCTACGTATGCACCTTTTAGTATTTCTTTTTTCCTCTTATATAATTCCAAGCATCCTTTCTTTTGAAACTTCATCCTTTGCTTTTAGTACATTCAACACACTTCTTTTTTTACCTTTAACGCTTTCATCACCTCTTCATTCCACCATTCGCTGTTAACATTCTTACTCCCTACTTTAGCACATCCACACACTTCCTTTGCACTACTAACAATTGCTTCCTTCATTTGCCCCCAGATTTGTTCAGTATCAACTCGTTCACATTCAACCGATTTACTAGCGAGCGCTCTTACATACTTATCCTTATTGCTTTGTTCACTTAACTTCTCACTCTTAAATTTTTACCTACTTCCTTTCTTATCACCTTCCTTTCCATCCAAGCCCCCACTAACTTTATTTTACATAGAACACATAGTGATCCGATAATCCCATTCCTAAACCCTCCATGATTTAACATCCAACAACACTACTTCAACAATTCCTCTTCACCAACAAATATCAATTCATACTTTTCACTCGATACATCTCTACCTACAGCAACTCTAGTATATTCTTATGGATACTCTTGTGTTTAAGAAAAGTATTACTTACCCACATACCTCTCTCTCACAGAAATCAATCCTCCTACATTCTCATTTTCTCCCGCCACCCCATAACCACCTGTTATACCATCCCTTTTTGATCACCTATCCAACCATTCAAGTCCCCCAACACTATCAATCTGAAAGCTCCTACTTCACCCCATCCAGACATCATTCTGATTATCCAAAAATAGTAAGCTCTCTTCAACGTTTCCCTCAGATAGACCATACGTCACAACAATCATACCTTGACCTTTTCAAACTTAAATTTAACCATTAGAATTCTAGGACTCACACAACAGAGTCTACCATAGCTTTGTACCCCAGGTCACTAAAAATTGCAACTCCTTCTCTCCCTCCTTCTCTATTTTTTCACACCAGCAACACACACAATTTCACATCAACCACTTTTTTCACCTTTCATTTTCATCTTTGTTTCAGTCACAGCGAGCCAAATCAAATTTGCCCTTTCTTAATACATCCATCACCTCTCCTCCTCACATTATAATTCCCTCTGACATTCATGTACCCATACGATTCATACAATTTCGCCGAAAATTAGAAGCCTTTACTGGCGATCACGACCATCTCCGAGGCGTGCATCAGCATTCCTAGCATGAGATAGGTGGTAGTGGGCAGCAAACCCTCACTACCACCGTCCCTTAGTCGCCTTCTACGACACGCAGGACATACGATGTGGGCAATTCTTTCTTCCCCTATATATATAATATAATATATATATATATATTTATATATATATATATATATATATATATATATATATATATATATATATAATATATATATATATATATATATATATATATATATATATATATCTTTTATATTTCAACCCATGAGTCTGCAACTTTTCTCTTTTCTTCAATTGTGCATAGTCGTTCCATTTTTTTAAAACACTATTATTTTAAAACATTTTATAAATCTTCATATTAAGAGAAGAAAAATACTTTCAGATCTCCTCCCTTGTGAGTTTGCGTTTGCTGACGTCTGTGGGAAATGACGATCCCTTAAGCTCTCCAAAGTATAAGAGCAATGTCTCTTTTGATTTTATTCGCTTTGTTTCTAAGGTATGTGGATGATTTATTTGTTTATAAATAAAATATTATTATTATTTTTTATTATTTTATTATTATTATTATTATTATTATTATTATTATTATATATATATATATTTATATATATATATATATATATATATATATATATATATAGTATTATATATATATATATATATATATTATATATATATATATATATATATATATTATATTATAATATATATTATCAACAGAGGCGAATCTTGCCATAAATGTTTGAGAATGCGGTTATAATAATATCTCTATCCCTAATACAATAGTCACTATATTATATATATTATATATATATATGATATATATATTATATATCTATCTATATATATATATATATATTTTTTTTATTTTTATAATATATATATATATATATATATATATATATATATATATATATATATATATATATATATATATATATATATATATTATAATATATAATATATATATATTTAGCTGGAGCCTGTAGATTAACTCTTTCCTGTTTTGAGTTAGTAGAAAAGTGAACTGGCGTAACTCTTATGACAAAGAGAATCGTGTTCGTTAAAATTTTGTCATCTCACTACTATATATACTATATTATGCAATATTTATCTCCATATATATATATATATATATTTATATATATATTATATATATATTATTATTATATATATTATATATATGTATATATATGATATAATATATATATAGTATATATTATTATATATATATCTATATAATATATATATTATATTATACATTATTAACATATATATATATTATAGTATATTATAAATATATATATTATATATTATATATATATATATATAATTATATATATTTATATATATATACTTTATATATATATATTAATATATATAATTAATATATATATCTATTATATTATATTATATATATATATATATATTTACAGAACCGTCAATTTTGAGATCGTCCAGTATTTATACGACTATTCATCCTAAAGAACTAATTGAGCTTGGATATGCGGGAGTGATTCAAATTAAATTTCCATTTGTTGTAATTAGTCTTAAGAAACTTTTATTGCAGTTTTTCAATATTTGAACCAATTTTGTATTTCAATAAATTTTTATATTGCTATGTTTCTTGGAACCTATTATAATTATTATTATTAATTATTATTAATTATTATTATTATTATTATTATTATTATTATTATTATTATTATTATTATTATTATTATTATTATTATTATTATTATTATTATTATTATTATTATTATTATTATTATTATTATTATTATTATTATATTATGAATAATATTAATAATAATAATAATAATTATAACGAAACTTTCTCGCTGTTTAGGAGCTCAGACACTTTTGAATTGGGAAAGCTCTTCCTTCAATTCATTTTGCTTTGGTTAGTTAATTGTTATTTATTCTTAATTATTATCATTATTAGATATTATTGTTAATTTCCTTCTCAATTCAGGTACACCCACTTACGTTATTATTATGAAACATTATTTTATCCCCCAAAAATTCAAATTCAAAGTATAAAGTTACTTCACTTTCTTCTAAAATGGTGTTCATAAAA
>JABUQX010033720.1:17500-20000 GCA_015478945.1 Trachelipus rathkii
TGGAGGAGAGAAATGTGGAGTTTGGAAGAGGTGAGAAGAAAGGTGCAAATAATAGGCATGAATGGCGGGGTTTTTGTGAGGGGGTATGGTTGTGGCCGCCTGGGCCTTGACTTGCAATAATTTCATCAGCCTATGTTGGGAAGCTCCGGCCTTTCAAAAGGCTTTGGACTAGAAGTCTTGAATATTATATATATAACTATCATATAAGTATATATATATTCTTATTATATATATAATATTATAATTATATAATATATTATATATATCTTAAATATATATATTATTTATATATATATATATATCTATATATATATATATATAATATATATTATACTATATTCTTCTCTTTCTTTTTATCTTCTTCTATTTTCCGCAACGAATGGGATAAGGTGGTACAAGCATCCGGAAAAGAAAAGCAGTAGAAGAACATGACATAGTCGATAAGAAAGCCCAGCCTTACCGCCCCCTCAGTACCATTACTTAGTGAGAACTCGATAGTAGAAAATCCACCTAAAGCTTCATGGGACTGCGCGATGGACCCTCACTATGGTAGATAGTCAATGTAAGGGTTCCATCCCTTGCCCCAGGTGAGCCACAACCATAACCTCACATCCCCGCCATTCACTCCTATTTTAAAAATTTCTTCTCGCCTCTACAAAAACTCAACATTCTCTCCTTAAACATTCGTTTTTACTGACTCATCCAGCTTTTTCCCGTCGTCTCCCAGCCGGTGTTTCCAACACACTCGCCACTATACATGCGCTTAACCAACCGACTATCATATCCTTTCCAATATGACCAGACCATCTCAACTACTTTAAATTTCATTCTCGTCATTTCCCTTTCTTCCCACAACAAGTATTCAGGCACTCTCTACATAGTTCATTCTCAGTTTTTTATCAATTCTTACTCACACCTAGCAACCCTAAGATTGTCCATACTGAACACATTGAGCTTTAGATCTATATCTCTTATTCAGAGCATAGTCTCACTACTATACAATAACACAAGGTAACAACATACCCTCATAAGACCCTATCACACTCAGACTTAGTCCCTTTACATTCAACACAACGATTTTAATTGCACCAGCCCCCTTCCTGCCATTTCACAACTTTCCTACTCACTCTGCATCGTCCGTTCCCTTCTCATCCAACATATAAAATAAATATTTCAAACTCAGAACACTTTTGTTCCAGCTGCTCACCATCTAACATAACTTCACCTTGAGGAGTGTTCTCACTCACAACCATACCTTACCTTATCCACGTTTACTTTCAAGCCCCTCATTTTACACACCCTGCCAAATCCTCTCTACCCAATCCTCTCAAACTTCTCTTCAGATTCGCCCTATATACCATATATATATTATATATATATCAATATTTATTATATATATATATATATATATATATATATATTAATAATATCTTATATATATATATAATATATATATATATATATATATATATATATATTATATTTTATATATATATATGATATTTATTTATCATATATATATATATATATTATATATTATATATATATATATATATATATAATTATTTATATTATATATAGTATATATATATAATATATATATATTAGTAATATATATATATATAATATATATATATAACTTTAGCAAAGTTTTTGGTAAGGTTTACACCACGATACGACTGATGAACGAGTTATTTGCGATGAAAAATAATAAGGTGCGAGATGGGGCAGGGGGGTACATGCGTTTATTAGGATTATACGAGTTGTTGGTGAGACATAGAAAAGTGTGTTAAAACTAAAATGGGCATGTCATCATGGGAAGTAGTGAAGAGTGTTGTCCCACAGGGTTCAGTGCTGGGGTCACTATTGTTCCTCATATACCAATCAAGAATGATCTTAGACCAAGGACTTAAATATAAGAATTTTAAGTTTGCAGATGATACCAAAGTGGCATACCGCTCGTAAGGAAGTGAAGGATATATAAAGACTCAAAATGATCTTGATAACTTCTCTGAGTGGCGCAGATAAATGGCAAATCGAATGCAATGAATTAAGTTTCTTTCATCTAGGTTCCTCAATAAGAGTTTTAACTACGATATGAATTGGGATTGGCTTGAGTTTGTGGACCAAAAAAAGAATCTAGATGTCATTTTAAGCAGGCTACATGATATTAAAGTCCAGGGTTTCGAAGCAAAAAACTAAAGTCTCAAAGATGCCTTGGCATAATAAATCGCTAAATGATGTTTACAAAGAGCAAAGAGTTATAATCGAAACTGTATAATAGCTATATTAGGCCAAATATACAGTATTGTGCACAAGTTTGGGTTCCTTTTATTTAAAGACTTAGATATGCTAGAGCGAGCGCAATGTAGTAGAGACACAAGGATGATTTCTGGTTTGAGGGTAAGAGTCATGAAGAAAGCCTGAAGGAAGTTTAGGAATGTTTTCTGTAAGAAAGCGATTTCTCAGAGGGGATATGATCAAGTTTCTAACAAATATT
>JABUQX010033720.1:25000-27500 GCA_015478945.1 Trachelipus rathkii
TGTATACTATTGTTTATTTTTTTTGTATTTGTATTTTTTAAGAGTGACAAATAATGTGCTATTTTTTTATAAGATTCGTGTGTTTATTTTTTTTTTATTTTTGTATGTCTATGTATCTCTTTGAATTATTTAAAATGTGTGACTATGAGAAACAGTATTTTTTATGAATGGTTGTTTTGAACAGGGCTGCAGGGGCCCGAATCGGAGCCGGAGCCCCCTACCCGCAAGATTTTGGTTTGTGGAATATAGCCATAGCGAGCTAATTTAAGATGATGAACTAGGAGCCGGACCGGAGCCGCGAGCCGAGCCGAGCCCGGAGCGGAGCCGAGCCTGAGCCGGAGCCGGAGCCAAACTAATTTGAAATGATGGAGACCGAAGCTCGGAGACGGCAAAAAAATTACCGGATCCGCAGCCTCGGTTTAAAGAGAAATTAATTCACCTCTAAATCTTAAAAGTTTTCACTTTACATTCGCAAACAGTCAAATTTTCATCTGAAAATTAGGAGGACTTCTCAGCCTTTTTCAGTCATTTTTTCATTTTTCTTTCATTATAGTTTATGCAGAATAATTTTCCTGCCAATTTGGCTTAGCCAAATATACTATATATTATATTTATTAATATATATATATTATATATATAATATAATAATATATATATATTAGAATATAATATATTTATATATATATATAATATAAATATATATATATTTATATATTTATATATATATATATACCGGTAAATAAATCTTATAAATAAAAATATGTATAATATATATTAATATAATTATTATAATATATGATATAATATATAATATATATATATATATATTATTATGATATTGGTATATATATAATTTATATAATATATATATAAATTATATATATTATATATATAATTAATATGTATATTATATATATTATATAGATATATTATGGTTATATATATTATATATATTATATAATTAATACTATAATATATATATATATTATAATATATATATATAGATATTATATATATAATATATAATATATATATATATATATTATTTTTAATAAATATATAATATATATATAATATATATATATAATATACCGTATTATATATGTATATATTATATATATATATATAAATAATAATATATTTATATATATTAATATATATATATAATAATTATATATATAATATATTAAATATATATATAGTATATATTTATATATATATATATATATATATATATTAATAATGATAATAAATGCTCGATAAAGGAAATCAAATGAAGTGCCATCTTCTGTTCTCATTTCACTCGGTGCCTCTAAACGGCATCTGCAAGAGCCATCAAAGGCACCGACGAGGCACTTTCGAAAGAATTTATTTTTATATAACTGTTAAGAGACAAATTTCGTTTAATAATACGAGCAATTTGCATTACAACGATCGGTGGTTAAGATCTTCACTAACAAGATGATAGTTTTCTTTCTTTTACGACGGTTTCATGCTTAAATTGATGCAAATAAAAACAAGAATGTGAGTTAGGTTCAAAGAGACAGAAAGATAATAATTAGAGTTCATAGGACAGAAAGATAGTCAGATAAAAAAGAAAGACAGATATTTAGAGCCGAGGAACAGATAGACAATTATAGTTAAATGACAAAGAAAGTTGATGCAAATAAGAACAAGAATGAGAGTTAGGTTCAAAAAGACAGAAATATAATTAGAGTTCATAGGACAGAAGGATAGTCAGATAAAAAAGACAGATATTTAGAGCCAAAGAACAGATAGACAATTGTAGTTAAAGGACAGGACAAAAATGAAAGTTAGGTTCAAAAGACAGACAGACAATTAGAGTTCAATGGACAGAAGGATAGTCAGATAAAAAAAGACAGATATTTAGACCCGAAGAACAAATAGACAATTGTAGTTAAAGGACAGAACAAGAATGAACGTTAGGTTCAAAAGACAGAAAGATAATTAGAGTTCATAGGACAGAAGGATATTCAGATAAAAAAGACAGATATTTAGAGCCGAAGAACAGATAGACAATTGGAGTTAAAGGATAGGACAAGAAAGTGAGAGATAAGTTCAAAGAAAATAAAAACGACAAAAGAAGTCAGATAAAAAAATACAAATACTTAAGTCGAAAGAACATAGAGACAGTTGTAGTTAAAAAACAGGACAGTCAAATAATAAAAAAACACAACATATTTACGGCAAAGAATAAGAACACAAACTTCAAAGGACAATCAAGAACAAAGAAAAGATATTTAGTTTAAAAGGACAGAGAGACAGTTAGGGTATAAAGGACACAACGACAGTCAAATTAGAAGGACAATGATATTTTGGTTCAAAGAAAAGAAAGACAACTGGAGTTTAAATGATACAAAGATAGTCAGATTAAAAGGACAAATGCATTTCAAAGGACATAAGAAGAGTCTGATTAAAAGGACAAATATATTTAAGATCGAGAAACAAAAGACAATCCAACTTCAAAGGAAAGAAGGAT
>JABUQX010033720.1:30000-32500 GCA_015478945.1 Trachelipus rathkii
CTCAATTTCGGCTGTTGTTGATGAGCGACTTGCTTCTGACTCAATAGGGTATCACAGTTTCTGTCTTAACTAGATACTCTATCCTTACTTTTTATTTTGAATTCTCAGCTGCTTATCTAACTCTATCCATTTCAACGCATATGACTCGACTCTCCATTCTTCAACTCATTTCAAATCTGCCCCTCTTTTGCTTCTAGAGTTGCCTCTTGTGTTAATCTTTCCGATTCCATTCTCGCTAATCTGGATAGAATTTTCCTGTAGGGTCGTCTCAACCTTGTGAAATTCAACCCTTTAAAACCCCAACTTAAACAAATCTCCTCTCTAGAATACGTAACTTTCATATATTTTTTCGATGGTTCTTCCGCCTCTCTTATTGACAATATAAACATCCTTGGCCTTTAACATAAACATAAAATGTCTTTAAAACCTTACAACACAATGATTGCTAGGGTGGCCTCAAAGTTGTTGGGAGTTCTGTTTAGAATGAGATACTTTTTTTCATACACAGAGTTACTTCAAATCTACAAGGCTCTCATCCGCCCGTGTATGGAGTACTGATCACATACATGACGGGGCTTTGGCTTTACCTGGCTCGTGGATATGGTTGAGTCAAACGCTTAAAAGATTATAAACTTTTTTCGTACTTTCAAATTTACTCTATCTATCTATCTATCTATCTATCTATCTATCTATCTATCTATCTATCTATCTATCTATCTATCTATCTATCTATCTATCTATCTATCTATCTGTCTTTGCAACGGGACGTTGAAGCTTTGTCTCTTTTCTATAGGTACCACAGGGGCAAGTGCTCGAGGGAACTGATCACTCGTGTATCACCACCTTTACGACGCCTTAGTAGCACAAGAGTGCAGTGTCTACACATGAATTTGTGTTGCCATTAGCAACTCCAGACTTGTTCGCTGTACATAGTGCTTTCTTCATTCCAGCCACCTCTGTTCTGTGGAATTCTCTTACATGTTTTGTGTTTCCTGATGAATCAAATCTCCCTCACTTTAAGTCCTGCGTTTGTGTTCATCTGCGTAATTTGCGGTAGGTGGTGAGATTAAATAGGATTCTATATTTGAAGCATATTTTATTTACACCTTCTCCTTGAATAGGGCTTTGCCCGTGATCGGTTGTGATATATATATATATATATATATATATATATATATATATATAGTATACTAAATATATTATATAATAATAATATAATTATATATATATATATATAATATATATATATATATTTATATATATATATATAGTATATATATAGAATATATAGATATATACTAGATGATATTATATATTTTATATATAATAATAAATCTTTATATATTAATATATATATATATATATATATATATATATATATATATATATATATATATATTAGAAAACCAGATTTTATATAATTTTTTGCAACAATTCCAAAAACATCATTGGAAACTTATGATCTTATAACATAATCTTCTAGATCTTCTAGATCAATTTAGATTCTAGATCTTTTAGATTAATCTAGAAGAATGATTTAGATGTCTATGATTGAAGAATTACGAGTCCCACTTGAAAGGGTGAAAACCCTATCTAGGAGTGTAATATTGAAGGACTTGCAGTGGAGACCTTTTCTAGAAAACATTACTCGTACTCTAGCATCTGACTAGTATACTATATATAATATATATTATATATATATATATAATATATATATATTATATAATATATTATATATTATATATTATATATATATAATAATATATATAAATATATAATATAATATATATAATTATATATATATATATATATATATTATAATATATATATATAATATATATATATAATTATATATTATATATATAAATATATATTGAATATATATATAGTATATATTATATATATATATATATATATATATATATATAGTATATTCATTATATATATATACTATAGTATATATATATATTATATATATATATAATTGGATTGTGCTGCTTTATTAACTCCTATAATTGTTATTAAAAACATATATTTTCCGCCCTATATGTATTATGCATTCATTCGAACAAAACACACAGACGTATATTATATATATAATATATATATATATATAATATAATTATATATATTAATAATATATATAGTATATATATATGGTGATGTGTGTGTGGTGTGAGGGTGTGTGTGTGAGGGTGTGTGTGTGTGAGGGTGTGTGTGAGTGTGTGTGTAATTAACAGTATACATGTATAGTGAGCTTAAATGTATCACTATATATGAGTCTTTAAAAGCAAAAGTAGTGAAGTAATTTTTTTTTGCAAATTCAACTTACACCACCACCATTGAATGTTTCTCTGCTTTCAATCTGTTTTGTGTTGAAATTTTGCAAGTCTAAATCAAGTATTTGTCAAACGATCGCAACGTGTGTGTGTAACAGTTGCCAACTGAATATAGTTCAAAATTTCTCCTTCAACGTAATTATATTTCAAACTGAACATTT
>JABUQX010033720.1:37500-40000 GCA_015478945.1 Trachelipus rathkii
AAGAGGACTTCAAGAGGGTGTCTTTCCACCTTTCAAGAGTGCTTTTAGAAGGCGCCTTTCCATCTTTTAAGACCTTTAAGACGACTCCTTTCCACCTTTTGATAGCGATTTTAAAGGGCGCCTTTACACTTTTCAAGAGCGCTTCAACAAGAGGGTGTCTTTTCACATTTCTACATTTAAGAAGCCCCTTTCCACCTTTTGAGAGTGATTCTAGAGGTTCGCCTTTCCACTTATCAAGAACTATTTTAGAGGGAACCTTTCCAGGTTTCAAGAGCGTTTCCGAGGGCACCTTTTCATCTTTTACAAACATTTGTTTTTTTTCTGAATTTTTTACAGGGGACTCTTTTCCACCTATTAATATAGTTTTCAGAGGGCCCACATTTCAAAAGTGTTTTCAGAGGGAGTGTTTCTAAGTTTTGCAAACACTTTCAGAGGACTCCTTTTCATATTTCAAGAGCGATAAAAAGACCCGCCCTTCCACCTTCCAAAATAGCTTTCAAAGGATTTCATTCCGACTTTATAGGGCGATAAAAGGATCTGAACTTACACCTTCCAATAGCTCCTTTCAATGGATTTCTTTCCACTTTTCTAGAACATTTTCAGAAAGCGCTTTTCCACAAGAAGTCTTTTAGATTTACCCTTTTAGATCTATTATATTATGCTCCTTTTCAGAAAGCGCACTAATATCACTGCGCTGTAGACTCTTCCTCTTAATAGTGCTTTCTATCTTGGTTTCAGAGAGCAACCGCTACCGCTATTCCGCTACCGTGGCAAGAAAGTAGAGGGATTGAGCTCTGGGGTTGGAAAAATCCAATTGTTTTTAAAAACAAAACAAAAACCGTTGTTTTTTAAAAAACAAAAAACAGTTTTTTTGCTTTTACTATTTTTTTAATGGTTTTAATATATTTTTAATGTAAATTTCTGTAAAAAGTACTGTAATAGATGTAATAATGAATATTTTGATGTTCAAATTCACAAATTTAGTAATTTTAATGGAAATTTAAGTTTCTAAAAAAAAAAAAAATTGATACTTTTAGTTGTTAAATTCGTCAATTTAAAAATATCACAATTTATGTTAATGTTTTTAACCAAAACAAGATGTTGTCCTTTTCTAATGCATCTAAAATAGTAAAATTACTACTTAATATAAAATAAAAAGGAAATAGGAAGTCTTGTAATTGAACACGATTCTTTATTTGCTAATAATATAATAGGGTTGACTGGATTAAACCAAATGCTTTAAACCAATTGGTTTAAATCATCTAAAAAAAACAATGGTTTAAACAATTAAAAAAATAATAATAAGTTTTTGTTGATTTTTTAAGCAGTTCTGAGAACTCAGAATAGGGTTGACTGGTTTAAACCAAATGCTTTAAACCAATTGGTTTAAACCATCTAAAAAAAACAACGGTTTAAACCATTAAAAAAAATTAAAAAAATAAGTTTTTGTTGATTTTTTAAGCAGTCCTGAAAACTCAGAACAACTCACAGCAACAACTCACAACAACAGAACTGTTTTTAAGCAGTTCTGAGAACTCAGAACAATTCACAACAACAGAACTGTTCAGAAAGTGATTAGAAAGTGCTGAAAGAATTCTCCTCAAATGAACGAAAATAGGATTTTCTTCAACCAAACAAGATGGAACTAGTACGATCAAAATTTATTTAACTTTAGTAATATTGTGAAAACTAGAATTGACATTGGATATGACCTGTAAAAGTTGTTATGAGGACAGCAACACTAATTTCTATAAATTTTAGACAATTTAAAAAAAAAAAGTTAAAGAAAAATTTAAGAAAATGAATAGTTATTTATACTTTTGGCGCCTAATAGAAATGAATAAATGATGTATCAAACATACTTGAGGATAGAGAAATCTTTCTCGCATCTCCAATTGAGGTAGGTAAACCAATGGTTTAAACTTTAAAGCATATATATATATATATATATATTTTTTTATAATATTTAAATATTAATAATAAAATTTATCTATATTATTATATAGTAATATATATATATATATATTATATATGAAATAGTATATATATACGTATATATAATTATATATAGAGTTTTTTATATATATAATTTGATAAAAATACCCCATTAAGTAATTTCACCCTGCTGGGATTGAACCTGGGCCCTAGCAGATGACAGGGTGAGTGCCTGACGCACTACGCCACGATGGACTAAAAGAAGAATGCGGCAAATCTTCCTGCAGTGAATATAGCACCAACTTTACAGGACATGCCACAGGGAAGAGCGTGGCATGTCCTGTATGGTGGGTGCTATATTCACTACAGGAAAATTTTGGCCTCGTTGCTTCTTTTAGTTGCATCGTGGCGTAGTGGTCAAGGCACTCACGCGCGTTCAACTGCTAGGGCCCAGGTTCAATCCCAGCAGGTGAGATTACTTAATGGGGTATTTTTATCAATACTTATTACACTGCTGTGAGGTGTAGAAGGATGAGCAGTTACCTTATCAATACAATATAATCCC
>JABUQX010033720.1:42500-47500 GCA_015478945.1 Trachelipus rathkii
TAATAATTAATAATATAATAATATAATAATAAATAATAATAATAATAATAATAGATCAATAATAATAATAATAATAATAATAATAATAATAATAATAATGAATAATAATGAATAAATAATAATAAGAAATAATAAATAATAATAATAATAATAATAATAATAATAATAATAATAATAATAATAATAATAATAATAATAATAATAATAATAATAATAAAATTTAAAATATGA
Organism: Trachelipus rathkii; assembly: GCA_015478945.1. Classification (NCBI taxonomy): domain Eukaryota; kingdom Metazoa; phylum Arthropoda; class Malacostraca; order Isopoda; family Trachelipodidae; genus Trachelipus; species Trachelipus rathkii. Next base: position 42,732 of record JABUQX010033720.1, read on the forward strand.
TAATGTATGTATTGGGGTTGGTTAAGTACCATAGTTTCCAATGCCGTAAAGCACCGCAAACTGAACGTAACGCGGGGGGGGGTTGACGTGGGAACCGCACCGCAACCGCACCGAACCGCACCGCACAACCGCACCGCAACCGCCGCACCGCCACCGCATCCGCCACCGCAACCGGCACCGCGACCGCACCGCACAAGGACTCTGTAATTATGTGCAGCTCTGCACCATACTACTGTGTCGATTTGCCCTAGTGTGTACCTATGTATGTATATGCAAATAGATGGACGGAAGATGGACGTTTGTTTGTATGTAATTGTGTTTGTGCGTGTACGCATGTATTATTTATGAACCTTTGTGACTATGCATGTATTTATTTATTTATTATCTGTAATATAAATGCTACTTACTTTCATTCTCTCTCTCTCTCTCTCTCTCTATATATATATATATATAATATATAAATATATATAAGAATGATATATATTATATATATATATATATATATATATATAATATATATATATATATATTATATTATATATATATTATATATAAAGTATATATATAATATATATAATATATTATATAATATATATATATATATATATTATATATATATATATATATATATTATATATATATATATATAATATTATATAATATATATATATATATATATAGTATATATATATATTACTATATAATAATATATATAATATTATATAATTTATATATATATATATATATATATATATATATATATAATATATAATATATATATTATATATATATATATATATATATATAGATATAAAATATATATATATATATATATATATATATATAAGAAGAAATATAAGGAATAAAATTGGAATATAAAGATTGAATCTTATATATTTATTCGTTTGGTATAAGATCAATAAAACTTCATCGTCGACTAAGTTTACTATGCCAAAAAATATGAGGAGAAAATTTAAGATATAATATGAGAGAGAGAGAGAGAGAGAGAGAGAGAGAGAGAGAGAGAGAGAGAGAGGAGAAGAGAGACGAGAGAGAGAGAGAGAGAGAAGAGAGAGAGAGAGAGAGAAGAGAGAGAGGAGAGAGGAGAGAGAATCGAAAGGAAATTGTGAGATAAATAAAGTTGATAAGGTCATCATTCATCTCTATAATTAGTGATCTGTGATTTTGCGCCTCTTCCCATCATCAGGAGCGAGATTCAGGATCCGCATTAGGACGGACGCCTATTTGAGATATAGATAGCAAGTTAGAGCAGGCTAGGTGGGAAGGAGTAGAGATGCATCTTTCTTTCTAATTTCGGGTGTTGCAGCTCATTCACTCGTTGCTAGGTTCCGGGAAACGTTGTATTGATTCGCTGCTGAGATGTTCTATGTGATCTGTCAGTAGCAGCACATCATAAGACACCACAATCAATGGATTGGTGAGTTGATGTCTTGACAGTAGGGTAATTGCTTATGAGTTAAGAGTGGTCTTGTTATCGTCTGCCCGGCATGGTGGTGTTTCGCTTAAGTGATATAGACCGTTAAGAGGTCTTTTAGAAGCGTGGCTCAATTGAATTAATGATGTTAGTGATATATATTATATATTATATTATATATATATATTATATTCCTATTTATATAGTTGTATGAATATGTTAGTGATAGTATTTATATATACGTATAGTAGTATGAGTATATGAGTGATTATGCGTGGATAACGATGTGATGTTGAGGTTAAGTTTATCTATGGTCTGTGAAATTGTATGGTGTATGGTACTGCGCGTGTTGGGGGCGGGGAGTGGTATATCTATTCACTATCGCTCAGGCTCCGTCGTGCCGTGATGGTGAAGTGCAGCTTTTGGTAATATGTTTTTATGTGTGGATAGTAGTGAGTATGGCTAGATGTGTACTATATATGTCCGTAATATATAGTATATATATAAATCGGTGGGGACTCCTTATTAAATGGAAAGCATGCAATGAATGAATATAAACGTCTATAAATATGACGATATCTGACAATAATATTAATAATATTACAAACTATTGGAACAATTTACATATCAACAACAATAGTATTTAAAAATCTGAATGGATGCGAATTGGAATGTTGTAGAAACTGAAGAATAGTCCTGTGATGCATCTGAAAATTTGTTTGCGTTTTCTTAAAGCAATCACCTACCTAAGGAAAGTATATGATTATTCAGACGAAACAGTATTTTGTATATAATAGTAATACACACACAAACACACACAAGCAAACGCACACACATACACACTATAATATATATATATATATATATTATAGTATATATATATATTTATATATTATATATATATATATATATGATATATAGTCGTCACACAACGCACACACACATCACACAGCACAACACACACACACACACACAACACACACACACGACTTGTTTTTGGTTGGTTGCCGGAATGTGATTACACACACTATATATATATATATATATAATATTATTATATAATATATTAGTATATATATTTATATATTATGATATATATATAGTATATTTATATATATAGTATAGCTATATATATATATTTATACGTATATATATATATATATTGGTACCTAGCCAGACGTATTGGCATGTGAGCCATCATATAAAGCGGCAACATCATTGATGACGTAATTTGTCCACGGTTGGCTGGTCTACACTTCTGCTGAATTTACAAACAGGAGAAACCCTGTCTCGTTAAGAGCTGATATCAAAAATTCCTTTTTGGAAAAATGTTCAAACATTCTTTGGTTCCACTGGATATTCGATGATAAAACCTGTATGCAAAAATATAATATATAGATATTAATGATAATAATAAATTAAGTTAATAAAATATGATTTATCATAGTAATAATACATCAATCAATAATGAATGAGGTTGAATATAATAATATTGCTACTACACTAAGATTAATACAACTCGTGACTCGTGACTACTAGCTACTACGCTACTAGAACTGAAAGATTAATAATAACTAATAATAATAATAATAATAATAATAATAATAATAATAATAATAATAATAATAATAATAATAATAATAATAATAATAATAATAATAATAATAAATAATAATAATAATAATAATAATAATAATAATTAATAAATAATAGCTTAAATGTATAGTTAATATAATAATAATAATAATAATAATAATAATAATAATAATAATAATAATAATTTATCAAAAAAAGTGAAATAAATTTTTAATGTATATTTATATTACGTATATAATGTGTGCATGAATATATTATGTTAATTATACACTATAATACGTAATTATCAAGCTGAATGAAAGGTGTTAATAGATAACTCATACCAGCCACGCCTCAGTAAAGTTTCAAAATGTGCTTTATATCACTTATACATAAGATATGTTTTCCATATTTCTAAGATGTGGGGTTATAACTAGAGTTGATAAAGGATTGGGATTTTCCCCACCGCACCGCACCGCACCGCACCGCACCGCAAGGCAACATTAAAATTGTGCACTACACCGCACCAAACTGAGTCGGTGTGTGGGCCAACCCTAATTATTACACTCTTCAATTACCGTATTCAAATATAAATCTTCAATTTCTTCTGTACAAATTCTGCCCCACTTTAAACATAAAATCTCATTCTTTCTATTATAAGTTGTCTGACCTTTAGGCATTAAAGTCCAAACTCGGGTATTGGTCAAGACTGCGCGAGAGTTTTCATATATCTTGATGGTCCACCCACGTACTTTGGTATTAAGACCGGGGGCAACAAATTAGTTACGAGTATTCTGAATGCAACCATAGTGATTATAACTTCACAATTTGATAGTATTTATAGTTACTATTTATGTTATCTGATGTTTTTGTGACACTTTTAGATCGAGTCTTAGGAAAATATAAGATTGTATGTTTATGTCTTAAACATATTACTTTGACATATATTTACAGTGCAAATATATATATATATATATATATATATATATATATAATATATATATTTATATATTATATATTATATATATATATATATATATATATATATATATAAATATATATATATATATATATAGTATATTATACCGGATATAGATATATATATATAATATATATATAATAATATATAATATATATATATATATTATATATATAATATAATATATATATTTATATTATTTATATACATATAAAATAAATATATATATATATATATATATATATATATATATATATATATATATATATATATATATATATATATATATATATATATATAGTATATATATATATATATATATATATATATATATATATATATATATATATATAGGTTCGCAGCAGAAGGGAAAAATGATTCCTACAATCTCGAAAAGTGGCGATCCTGAAAAAGTTTCGTAGTTTCTCAAGCAGGAGGAGCTCAATGATTTCATGAGAGGTTTGGAACAAATAAACAGGTAGCTATAGATCCTTGTTCAAGACTGAAGTAAGATGTTTTATGAACAGAACCTTTTTTTATATCATCGAAGAGCTGCAACCTTTTTGACTTAAGCCGAACTAGTGGTGATTAGCTGTAACATTCCGGACTTGCATTGTTTTGAGAGTTAATAAGAACAACTCTTACCGAGTGGAGATTTTTTAGTGGTTTCTCACAAAAGGGATTTAAAGATTGTTCTTCCGCATAAGAAGAATAATATTGACTAATTTTAGTCCTAGCAAAGCAGATGCACTAAAATATAAAGTAACTTTTGAAAAATAT
>JABUQX010033720.1:77500-82538 GCA_015478945.1 Trachelipus rathkii
TAATAATATATAACTATATGTGAGAAAAAAATCCTATTAGATATACTTATTTTACATTAATAATAATATAAATTAAATATAAATAATAATAAAAAATAAAAAATAAAGTAATAAATTTGTCATAATTTATAATGCTATCAGAGAAGTTTATATAGCCTATATTCCCTATATATAATTATCATATATATTAATCAGTTATTGTAATAATACATACTGCTACCATACATAATTATCATATATAATCTTCAGTGTGTAATGATAATTATTTTTGAGTGAAAATATATCTGACGATATTATTAAATAAACATAGTCAAGAAATTATCATTTCATGCTTGGTAAATTTTGTGGAGAAAGTAGATGTCATAAGCAATAATTTAAATTGTTAGTAACATTTTAAATTATTCGAAATAAATTAACTATTCTAGCCAATACGCTTTATGGGTGCCAAAGTGACAACTTGACAGAGGGACGGTTGATGGTAATAACTATAAAGTCTGATTATATCTGATATGCTATAATGAATAAATTCTATAGAGATACTCATAGTATTAAATCGTATTTCTCTATCATATGGAGGAAAATTTTACCGTGGTCAGAGATACTTAGCGACAAGCATTAACTGGATCATATTTATATGAATTGTGGATATAGCCGAAAAACAATGGGATTCTCTCTCAAACATTATTTTCTTGACTCTAAGAGGTAGCCAAGAAGGCAGCTAAGATCGCCTCTACTTCGTGTAATCTATAATTACACCAAGCTCACCCGTGGCACCAGCTTTCACTTTTACTTTAACACTGAATTTTTCGTGAAAATTGTTCTTTATATAAACTCCAGTAACTGGTCCTCAGCTATGCGCCACTAAATAAAGAGGAAATATGGTAATATAACCATATTGTCTGAGCAAGCATCCTTTGGGGATGTTGAACGATAGAGCGGATATCTGAATCATAATTTAAAGCTGTGTGATCATCAATAATCTGCTCGAAAGTGTCACATGATGAGTGTCCAACAACCTCGATAGTTAAATTTGTTAGACATATACTCTTTCTCAGAAACTCTGATGATGACGGTCACTCTCTATGTTTCACGACAGAGCATACAAAAATACGCTAGGCATTTACACAGTTGTCTTTTCCATTGCTATGTCATGACTCAATGATCTACCACATTGCTAGTGCCAGATGCCTCAGAGCTATTAACGCTGAACTTTCGTGGCAATAAATCACCTACCCTACAGTCCTGACTGGCTCCCCAGATTGAGTTTGTGTTACTTATCCCAAAGTTGAAGCGAGAGTCCAGACGTGATTGATGATTGTTAGCAGAAAATCGATTTCATGTAGATGAATGGTATATACATGTTAGTACAGCTCGCTCACGTCCAGTTTTGACACTATTCACATTTAAACATGGTGAGACAGACATATTGTGTCAGGAAAAAAGCTATAAAAGATTTCTTTTTTTAACCTAGTTTATCTCAAGACAAGAAAGGCTAGGTTCTATACGTGTTGATCGCACAAATGATCAAGTTGATATTTCGAATGGAGTTTCATGATAAAAAAATATATTACACAAGTATTATCTATTGAATAAAACCCTCGTTTCTTGACTTACTCTTTCAATACTTTATGTTATATTATGTCTTTATGTGTGAAATATTATTGTCGTTGTTGATGTTAGTGAAAAAAATGATAATAAGATTATTAGTCGGAGTGTGTGAATCATAATATGACATTAAGAATGTTGTAATTATAAGAAGAAATATTTTATTTTGTGGCTTGCCTTCTGTTATTGTATTTCAAAGTTAACTTTATCATGCGCAATGAGACGACCAGACTGGACCTTAATAATTTATTAGATTACTGCGCTCAAATCTTAACTACATAAGAAAGAAGTCTTTAAATATTACATGGTTCTCATATAATAAAAATTTTGTTAATCCCCAGTATAAATATAAATATAATAATAATTATAAAATTATAATAATATAATTAATATAATTAAATTAATAATATTAATTAATAAATAATTATTTGTATCTAAGTTTTTTATTTAAATTTGCAATCCAAATGTCATTATGATTAATTATCATAATAGGGAGTCTCATTTATCATGAGGTTTAATTGATATTTGGTGTTGGGGGTATGCTTCTGAATTAGGTAATTAAAAGTATTATAATGTATGACATAGTGAGAAGCTATATGTGTGTAGAATAAATTGAGTACGAAGGTGATTATTATGACAGTAATTTTACACTTCATATCACACAATCATGCGGCGGGGTGAGGCAGTATATGAGCGATTTCTGTGATGTGGTCTCCTCCTCGGGTTCATTCGAAATATTATGTATAGATGGAATAAAGGATCTTATGAGGAGAGAATTTAGAGGGTAGGGAGGATGGCGAGGATTGATTGGAATATGTATTAGGAATATTTAGATGGGAGTACTGTAAGAGCAGTGAAGATGCCTGCCTCATACTTATGATGTGTGAGGAACACTTTCTATTTGAGTGCTTACTCTGTTAGTTCGCCGTGCGATTGAATATAGTTTGGAGTGGATTGGCTTAGAGAGATTTTGGGCATGCGTGCGTACAAGTTGTAGAGAGCAGAGGTAGTTCGAGAGAATAAACGTAGAGTAAGAGAGTAAGGTTTATAGGTATGTGAAGTGAGGAAGGATCCTGTCGGGTGTGAGGATTCTAGTTGAGATGTGAGCAGCTGGAACAAGTGTCTGAGTTTAAGATATTTAGGATATACTGTTGGAGTGAAAAAGGGAACGGATTTATGCAGGAGTGTAGTAGGAAAGTGTGAATCAGCGAGGAGAGGGGGTAGGCTTGAGTGCAACTTAATCAGGTATGGCGAGAATGTAAAAGGACGTAAGTGCTTGAGTGGCGACGAGATAGGCAGTTGAGTTCAAGCAAACCCTTAGTTCACGATTGTTACCCATTAACTATCTCATTAAGCAAATTACCCTTTCACAAAATGTTGTGCAACATAATATATATGGTTAAATTAAGACCACCAAGGGATATTTTCTTTTTAATTTATTTTATGTGTAGCAGTGTATTTAACATTGTGTATGCATCCTAATGAATATTGGCAAAGTCCAAAGAACATCAGTGGGATGGATGGGTGGAGTTGCATGCTTGAAGCTAGTTGAGGAATTCTTGGCTTCGTGGTTGAAAGTGCTAGCCTGACATCGTTTGCAACATTTAAGGGAGTCCTCTTTTTTGTTTTCATCCCCAGCACAGTTGAGAACCCTTTCTCGCAGAGATACGTTGTTGAGAATTATTCCAACAACTTCAGAGCTCTCTTGGACAGAGTTGCGAGTCAGCTAGTCGTGAAATCCAAAAGGAATCTGCATTTTGGTTTTGGAATTCAATTTTCAAGGCTTCATTGACTCACATTGTGATCCACTCCTACTTTGCAGAGAAATCATCATCATGAATGGCATCATCAGGTGCAGAGAAGGGATAAATGATCCTCTGAAGATTGGCTGTTTCTTGGTCACTGCCTAGAAAGTAGCGATTCATGTTTGTTTCATGCCCTTTCAAATGCTCACTCATCTCTTTGTTGATGATCTGTAGTGATCCAGCATTATTTTCCTCAACAAACCGGTCTAGGGTATGGAACTGGACGCTCACTCCATTCTTCTAGAGCCGAATCCAGAGTTGCAGTTTCCCCAGAAATGCAGGCAGAGTTTGATGTGCAGCAATGACAGTCGTATTCCGACCCTGGAATTGCAGATTACCACTGTTCAGCTCCGCAAATATATCAGTTAAGTAAAAAAATCGAGCAAGCTACTCCTTAACAGTGAATTTGGTAGCAAAAGGAGATCTTTTTTGTTCCAGGAATTCCTGAATAGCCTTTCGGAGCTCAATGACTCAACGCCAGGGTTCGCACGATTGGGGACAATCGGATTGTCACCAATGGGTTTTTTCAGGAAAACCCACATTGAAAAAACCCTGAAAAAACCCAAATTTGTTTTTTTTTCAAAAAAAAATTATAGAAAAATAAGATGTTTTTTTTTTAAAAGAGTTAATTTGGAAATTAAAACCATATACATTTTCCTTTAAATTTTAATTCATTCAAAAAAATTTTAATTCCCTAACAAATTATTTATTTTGGTGTTTCATTTGGAATCACCTTCATTTATTTATTATTACGAAATTTATACATTTTGACAGAGGCTGTCGCCTTTTGATACACAAGCCTGTATTCTTGAGCATTAGACCAGATATGGCCAAGATGTCGGAGAAGTAACACCTTTATACCCACATGGAGTAGAGAAGTGACAAGTGATAACACTTGTACCGTGGATAGTAGCATGCTTATTAAATTAATGATATCTGTGTAGCATCGTGAATATTGTCTCATAGTAGTATGCTGTTATATTTTAAGCCTTTATGCTTGTGAGGCACTTATACATAGAATCTCGTTTTTATTATGATGTTAGTTCGATTATCGTTATTCCAGAATTTTCCACTCATTATATTATAAAAAATATAAGTAAGAAGGATAGGAAATATATTTATTGTTTCTTAAATATAAGACGTCTGTCAAATAGTCGAACATAGTACGTGAGTTATGGGAAAAAGAATTAATAATACTCTCTCGACCATAACTGGACACCGAGTGCCAATGGAGTGAAGTGCGGAAAATTATTACCTAATGTGGGATAGATACATAAAACTTACAAATAATCACTAGGATCAGCTTCATTACTCCTAATGTACTTAGATATACTGTAGTAAATAATTCAAGATCTTATTAAAGCGAATAATGATGTATTATATAATATATTATATATATATACTATTATATATTTTATAGATATATATATATATATATAATTATTATATATATATATAATATTATTAATTATATATAATATATATTATAATATACTATATAAATATATATATATTAATTTAATATATATATATATTAACTTATATATATATATAATAATAAATATTATTATATATATATATTTAAAATTATATATTATAAATATTATATATATAATATTATTAAAATT
>JABUQX010033721.1:0-28671 GCA_015478945.1 Trachelipus rathkii
AAAAAGAGAGATGGAGTATAGTTGATTAGAATTAGAAAATTAAGGAATCAATTTAAGGAATAGGAGTAGAGGTAATTTTCTCATTAGATATCTATAATAAAATTACTTTAGAAACGATATCAATAGACAACTTATTATTGAGTGGTAGAGGGTGGTGATTCAAAATAAATTCTAGAAAGGTAAGCAGATATGATATTAGAATGTTAGAGGGTACCTTTATAATATATGATGCAATGGATAGCTGGTAAACGAATACTATAAACACCAGTCACTCACCTTTCCAACAAGGACATATATTATTAGTTTCAGCATAGGCAAGAATTTACTATGTTTAGAATTCCTTTGTTCTATTATAATATATAATTACAACCTCCCTCTTAGTTCTCGAATGCCTTGTAGAGCAGTAATATTTATAGTACTGGATACGGAAGTATGCAATTTTGACATGGCAAAGAGGTCATAAACCTATAATCTGCTATTATTAATTATATTGAGCCATTACTAATCTTTGAAAGGTAATATAGGATTACTTATCTTTCTCTTTGCTATTCTATCTAATGATCGAAGACACTAATTTGAGGAGGAAAGGAAAATCTTGATAATTTTTGTTAAAATATATTTCAAATTCATAATATTATTCTTATAAATATAATATAAATTAAATTTTTTGTATGATATTATAATTTTTACTTGTAGTATTTAAACATTATTTAAATACTCATTTGTGAAGTCGCACCATTATTAATCTATAGGAAGACGTGCGGACCGTTGCAGTGAAACTCGTCGGCTTCATATAAGCGGGAGGGCATTGATGGTCTGAAATAGGTGCGTAGAGAGAAGCGCTAGCGGACTACGTTTTCTCTGAGTGAATGCTAAGGAGTATCAGTGCGCTTATGCCGGACATAGTCCCCTAATAGTTAGATGAGCTCAATCACGGGTGAATGCCTCAATCCAGCTCGTATATATTAATAATATTATACTTATTATTATATAAGTTACTATAATATATACATCTACTTATAACTACTATATACTATATATACTATATATATATATTATCATATTATTAATAATTTTTATCATTCACTAGTAAATCTATAATTAAATCATCCCTTGATTATGATATTTATCACACCCCATGTCGGTTCGATTTCTGGACCCCCTAAGCAAACGCATCACGCCCCGTGCAACGTGAATATCAATCAAAAGGGGTATTTTATGTCTTACACTATTTTAACTTTTTGCGAGTGAGCGAGCGCAGGTTAAAATAAAGAATAAGAGTCGCGATCGGCACAGAGAGGTTGGTATTTAGGCAATTAAACGATGCGTAACAGATTAAATACATAATATTTTATAATGTAGGTAGAAATCGATTTGCATGCAGATCAATTTACACGTAACTATAGATAAGATATAAAACCACAAAACAAGTGTGCCAATTCTTTGATGGCATTTTGCAATAAGATCTTCTATGTCAGCGTTTTTTTCTAGATAATCTTCTTCAGTGCAAAAATTTCTAACTTAATATATGAAATAAAATATAAATTAGTACTTGATTTTAATATTTAATTATTTAGCTATTATAATAAATATTTAGTGCAATATTTTACTCTTGTCCTTTGTTCTCTTATTTCCTAGCTTATTCTTGACTTCCAATTCTGATGGGTAACTTTTCATCAAATAGTGTGAGTCAGTTAGTTCAGTTGTGACTTTAGATAAATTTATGTAACTCACGAGATCAGGCTAAGGACATCTATTGTTTAAAAACATGAACACCGACTAAGAATGGCCGCTCTCATCTACTATTAGATACTATGAAAGACGAGTCTCGAACCAAGAGTGAGTGAATCTTCACAAATCACCCTAAAACCACCTGAGTATGAATTCGTGCTGAAAAAGGGAAGGGGCTACGTCTATGCTACAGCAAAAATTGGTAAATATAATGAGTAATGAAAGGAGTTGTTTGTGATTTGTGGTGTTTCCTAATTTGATATGGAGTCAGTTGCTGAGGATTCTAAATTTTCAAATTCCTTTATCTGCCTATGCTACACCCCGTCCAATTCTTCGTCTCAATGCCTTTAATTTCTTTTTGGTGCTACCCACAAACTCAAAATTTCTCTTCTCGTTCTAGCACTAGTGCTATTTTCTGAGTCCTGACTTATGAGCTCACAATTCTCATTACTAGAGAACTCCACCAATCGATTCCAACCCAATCTCAGCAATAAAGGTACTATACATGGTTAACAAAAACGTTGCTGTACATAAATATCAAAAGATGTGTAAGACTGTATCTTTTCACACATAACTCTTAATAACACATGTGATATCAATTACTATTTATATTTAATTTCTATCAGGATAGAGTACCATTAGATACATTATAAATGACTAAGCAGTTAGCCAATCTCTAATGTTACCATCTATGATAAACTTATTATTGATATTTATTTCAAAAACTAACTACTTAAGTCAATGCCCATTAAAGATTGACACATTATATCTGTATATAACACAATTGAACTTAGTATCTATAAATATCTATATTTTAATTTATACATAAACGAAAGGTGAATGCACCGATCAAAGGTAACGAAAGGGAATAAACATACCTCATTATACATTTAATTAAAGCGCACTCTCAACAAGATAGTTCCTTTTACATAATTTATCACAACGATTATTGAGCCTAAAAAATTCTGCCATTCACAAACTTCCTAAATACATTAGGAAGATAATAATCATTGAAAGTTTGCATTCGAAATCGCTAATACTACGTTAGAAGAAACGCTGTTTATAAGGAAAGTGGATAATTAAAGTATTTGTGGGCAGACAAAATTGATGTTTTGTTGCTCGTAGATCATGAAGTCAAAAATGACACATAAAACAAATGCGAACGTTATGGAGAAGATATTAAGGGGCTTAGAGATCACGAAGGCCTGGACGGAAGGCGGTAATTCTTATACATTAACTACGTTACTTGTCAAGAGATCGGCAGCGAATCCACTAATATCACACACAAAGACATAAAGAGCGCGATCTCAGCGAGTACACTCACTCCCTACAACTGGCAGTGTGGGGCATTAGTCCTCCAAACTCGGCACGATACGACCATGCCACTCTAGCATAAGAGTCCGAGAGATCACGCAATCCAACATGAACGTCTCTAAGCATAGGGGGCGCGGACTCATACACCAGTGGCGTTATTCCCTCATACACGTTCTAGGGCATAACATAACTTTCCTCCGCACACCAAAAACACTAAAACTCCTCCTAAAAATAAAAGTACTTCTGGAACATTTATTGTCGCACAAACTCGCTATTCGGTACTTCGAAATTTATTATAATCCACAACACACCATCTTTGCGCGTAAATATTCAGACATTGTACTATAAGCGTATACTATACTTATCTAACACCACGTAGTCTCCCTCGCGCTACTATTAATATAACTAAAACCACAAAATCTCAACTATTGCAACACCTTTCTTATTCTGTTGATATTACAATTTATTGATTTCATAACTATGATTTTTGAGCATTCCATTCTACATAAAGCTTACCAACCAACACCATATATCATAAATACCTTAGCCATAGACAGGTCTACCCTATTTAAAACTCTATCCTATAACGACCGTATATGATAAATCCATAAACTAAATATAATTTATAAAATCTATCTTTGTTATTTACATTTTATTCATATACAATCAATTGTGTCTTCAATGTAAAGACTTTGATCCACAGTTCAATCCTACTTATACTCACTCCTAAACGAAACCTATGTGTCTATTTACCAATCTAAAGTCTACCTCAAGTAATTCCACTAATCGACGGCTAATATACTATATATCACTCTTATTCGAACCAAAAATTACACAGCATATATCGTTCCCTATACAACACTCATTAACTTATTTATACTATGTACTAGATACTATAATCTATGTAACAGATATTTCCCTTTTATCTCCATATACTCCCGATTTATTATCATAGTGTATCAGTAATTACTCACAAAGTATCGATTGTCGATTTAAGAGATCCTCAACATAGATAATCTCATTGGAAGAAATAAATCACTCTACTACAATTAAAAGTGCTGCCTGCAAAGTAAAAATTTTACCTATATTCTTTTACATATACAACCTATATCAGACATTCATCAGCATCAGATCGGATATAATCCTCATCCCCCATTGAATCTATCTCCGCGAAATCTTTAGTATACATTTTAAGATTATTACATATCATTCATCTGCTAATGTACTATACCTACTATATACCTACTATACATACTACCTAATCTACTATACCACTCTCAGAGATAAGTGATTTATCAATTGAACGATATTTGAATTTCAAATTCTGTTCCAATCTGTTAATATTGATGGGATTATCAGTGAGAGAAATTAGTCTTTACACAACTCTACCTCATCACTCCATTTCAAATATATAACATTACAACGAGCAACCATCCTTATTAAACATTTGATTCAATTAAGTACCATTATCCCTTATCTTCTTCATTTATAACCTTCTGCGATTCCTTCACATGAATATAGCTTTCACTAAATTATCCATTTAGTATACCTTCAATTCATCCTCCTTTATATACGAAACTGTCTCAAGGAATAGCTTTTAGGAATCTTCTATATAGCACCTTATTCTCTTTTATCTTTATTTCTCTGTATTTTGAGATTTCTATTAGAAACTCATATACATTCTATAAATAATTCAATATATATTATATATATATATATATTTATAAAGAATATTTAGTTAGATAACTTCTATACTATATTTGTATATCTATTTATATTTATATATTAATAATATAAGATTTTATATATATATATATATAATGATATATATTATATTTAAAATTATATATATAGTATATATAGTATATATATTAATTAATTATTAATATTTATTAAACTATAATATATATATATATATATTAAATTATATATATATTATAGATATTAAATATATATAAACATTCTTGTACATCTTATATATTAAATAAATTTAATATTATAATTAAATATATTATATTATATAGTATATTATAGTATATTATAATGTTAAGTAAATAAAGGGGTGAGAATAGTTTTAACTGAGACTATAAAATGTATGCATTATTAAGCTAATGTTTATCAAATGCAATGTATATAGCAAATGAGATTGCATTACAGCACAATTTGCAACTTAGTATTTTTCAAGACTTGAACGTGTCAAGGTTAATAGTGAGTATTATTTAAGGTAGGTAATGAGAACCGAATTTAAGTGAGTCTAGGAAGACTACTTTCCGAGAGGTTATATTCTGATCAACCTTGATCTTCAAGGATTATTTAACGCTCCAAAAGAAGGGGCGGAGAACCTCCCAAAAAGGAGGTCATTTGTTACTAGATAGTTTAAATGATCTAGAGTTAAAATAATTATTTTATGATGGATTCAAATCGATTTAGTATTCGTTGAGATCGATTACTACCCTAAATATATCGATCTTTTAAATCGAAATTAATTTCAAAACGAATGCTTTGGTTGGCTAATTAACAATGAAAAATATTATCGAAGAAAAATAATTACAATAATTCAAATAAAAATGATTAAATATCTTTATGTTAAAGTTATATATATATATTAACTAATCAAATATAACATAAAACTACACCCTTTATTATTCACGAATATGTAAGATATATAGGAAAATAGGATCAAATTAATTTGACCTTTAACTTGGATATATATATAATCTATGTATATGATATATATATATAAACTGATCCACTAGGTGGAGTTTTATGATGACCAATAACTATAATAGGCTTCTATCAGGATGGTGCCCACCTAGTAGGAAAGAAGGATGTCCTGACATACCGAAACGATTATTCGTCCCTACATATAGTGCAGCCCGATAGATCAATATGAGAACCTACCTGAAATAAAATTCGGCAGCTGCTCGATACACTGTTCCCGGCGCAATACTTCCGGTATCGGAGTGAAATTTTCGGCGAGATAGAGGTTATTGTACGAATATGATATTATCGAGTTCAGATCCGCCAATTATTAGATCGGAAAAATAAACAAGTCGAAACGTATGAAACAGAGAGAGTTTTCAACTCGTGCGTCATACAGTTCCGCGGAGGTGGCCGGATTCCATTAAATAGTAATTCTCGGGGCGCTTGTCGCTGTATCACATTCCGCTCAGTCTAAAGCAATACAGTATAAGATCTAACCTACTTAGATTAGGCAATAATCTCTGCGAGGACATCGTGGGGATAAAATTCAGTGTGCAGCATTCTTATGTCTGAGAGAGAAATGGAGTACCGGAGTATGGCCAATGTCTACGAATAAATCTGAGATCCAGCAGTAAGGGACCAGCAAGTTTACTCCCGCGCGCGGAGGATGAGGGTGGCCCATTGAGAAAGAACATGTAGAAGCTAATGTATGAAAAACGTCGCAATTCAGTAGTATAGCGAAGAAAAGTAGGAGAACAACTGATAACAGAATGTACGAAAATAAATGCGAAATGAATAGAAGAACTGAAATGAGAACGACAAGTCGAGGATCGGTCCGTCATTGTCCGCGAGAAAAGAGGAGAAAGCACACAAGAGGTGAAAAAAGGCATGTAAACTGGAATCGAGAGTAGTGGATTCAAGGAGTTATAATTATCCGAAGGTCACCTGTGTGACTAGCTGTGGACGCTCTGATGAGTGGCCTATATTTAGAAATATAAAAGCAATTGGAACATTAGATTGCACAATATTGAACCAGTGGGTCTCTTTAATATAGAAGTATAGACTATTTTTGAGTTGCATGAGAGTATAAGAAGGTCAGAGTTCGAAGAAGAGAAGGTTGGTCAATAATACCAATACTTGTGTATTGACGAAAAAGAATAGAAGTATACAAAAGAGGCCATATCATATAATATAACTAATATAATGAGAAAAACCACTCACACTAAGAATACACACGATATTCTCATTGCGTTGTTGGTTGCTATACTTACAAAATTGTAAACTGCTCTATACAGAGACCCAGCATAATAGGGTTGTTTAATTGCCGAAGTAAATAATTTAACATATCAACCGAGCCACTCAAAACAAAACGTATGCTTCACGGTTCACGCTATGGAACCACGTAATGATTAAGAAGGAGTATGCTGAATCTAATATCATAGAGTATCAGTTCTTGGATTGATCCTTATAGTCAAAAACAGATATTTTAACAATAAAAGTACATTGATGGGTCATAGTTCGTTTACGAGAGACTACCTACAAAGATGAGATGAACAGTCACAATCATCAGTCCGAAAAGTCCAAGAGACAAAGGAGTCTTATCTCCACAACCTTACCCTCCGCTGATCTATCCTTGTGCTATGGTACGCCCTGTGATCCGCGTCATATGATGAGATTTCTTAAATTGCATTGTCTACCAATAGAGAAATTTGAGACGCTCAACCGAGAGAGGAAACCTATGTACTGTTACAGTTAAAACATGGAATCCTTAAGTCTGAAACACTATATCACCAACTAAGAGAAAACATCATTCTTGAAGCAGTACACAACTCAGTAAACAATACAACATGAGAGTTGAACTGAAATACAATTGTGAGGCGCTGGAACGCAATCGCATGGTGATGAACCATATCAACCGCATATTACTGTTCAACGTGCGTATTTAGCTTATCTAGTTGACTTGAGTAGAACGAGAAGAAGAAAACAAGTGTAGCACGAATCGTTATGAGTATGGCTATTCTGCTAACAAGAGACTATAACAATCAGACAACATACATCTACAGTGTTAGCTTAGTCCACACTGACTCAGAAACAAAACGTAAGTACTATTGAGTTGGCTTAAGACGCTAAAGACAAAGCTTGTTCAAACAATCCTTAATTCACAGAATGATTTATGACCTTAGACCAATCGATCTTGCACAATGGCGGTCAAACAGAGAAAAGCCATAGATAGAAGCCTACTAACATCAAATGACAAACACCGCGAAAATAGAGCTAGACCTTACAGAGCATTTGATATCAATCTGTAAAACGTTGGGATATAAAGAAGTGTTCCCAAACACTTAAAGTCAGCAGAGTCGAGAAGTTTAACTTTAACATTCACACACGCTATATAAACAAAGATCGTATATCCAGGATCTTCACCTAGGCTGAGATGTAGGTGGATGAGCCAGGGTGAACGCTGCCCATAGATACTAACATGTTCATGGAACACTGTATCCAACAGGGCTAAGTGGGGAAAGTATCAAATATGATGCCCGCTATTTTGATTGAGCTTGATGAAGTGGAGAGTTCCGACGCTATGCACAGTAGATCGTCAACGAAGAGAAAGTTACTACCTGATACCATCGTAGGTATGTTTACATTACAAAAATAATTAATTATATTATATTAATACAATATGATATTAGTTTTAACTTTTATATAACATAAATCATCATTTGATTTTAATATTTTTAAACGCGGTTGACAAAATGATATCAATAACAATAACAATAATCGTTGGCGTAAATCTGCTATAAAATTACCAAAGTTTGCACATTTTGTATATTTTCCCATCAATCACTAGAGAATATAATATACATAATGAATATAAATCTATAAGATAAATAAAATAATAATGACATAACAATCTAAATATATAAATAGATTTACATAGCATCATCTGAACTAAGAAAATAATGTAATCCATTAGAAGACAAACTGGAACACAACTCAATTTAATAGACCATGAATAAGCATATTGATCAATTATTAACAAAAAGTTCCTCACTATAACAACAGTAACTAATACAATCAATATTAACTATATTCATACAAATCAAACAGTTGTTGAAAAGCACTAGTCACCTTCTTTTTTTTTACAGAGGAAGACAAATAAAATCAAAATTAAACAAAATTGCTGAATCTACAAGAATACCAAACATGAACATTGCAAACATAGAGAGAATCACGAGTTGTAGAACAAAAACAAACCAGCATATCAACACACAGTCATAAAATCAGCACATCAATAAAATAATCATTGCGAAAGCCCCTCCAAGAAATTTCTGTTTACCAAGTGTTACTATAAAAGTAATAACAATAAAAGTAAATAACTATTTCTCACCTATAGCAAACCACTATAAACTCTACATCACAACACACTCACACACATATATCTAATTGAGAAGAAAACATCACAGCACGATTAAAGATATCTAAAATCTTATAAAATTACAAGTTGACAATTTTGTTCATCGATGTATAAAATAGAAGAGAACAATTTAGAGAACAGTACTTACTATATATATGAGTACACCAAGCATTATAGAGAGTGTGTCTTTAAGAGAAAATAAAATACTATATAAGAGAATAAAATTCTAAATGGAGATCTTAATACCAAACACTTTAATCGAATAAATGTAAACAACGCTAATGAGAAAGCTGAAAGGTATATTAAAATATTAAATACTTTATATATAAATATAATCTATAAGTCTCTAAAAACTAAAAAAAATAATTTCACAAAATAAATAAAATAAAACAAAACCAATAATCTCTAAAAAAGATAATATTTAAAAAATAGATAAACTACAAACAAGAAGATAATATGATAAAATAAAAACTTGAGCGCAAATTTGCTATGTTATAATTATCATAAATCAAATACTAATTCTAAGTAATAGCAATAGCAAAAGTTATATTAGCCAACTATGTACTCCCTATATTTAATGCAAATAAAAAAAGTATCAATTAAGTATTTACTCAAGAAAGGCAGAATAACAGAAAATGAGAATGTGAAGAATACACTATTCTAATGTTTTACTCGAACCTTCACCACTTATTGAACAAAAAATATCTATCAGGGATGGCGATGATGGGGATGTTACTAGAATAACATTTGTTATGTAACATTGTTAAAAGTACAGTAATCAGTCACTGCTGAACAGTATGATATAAACAAATTGAACTAACAGAATAATATATAAAACGAACACATTCATAGAGAGAGAAACACAACACAACTAGAGACACCACTCATCACTAACACCTACAACATATCATCCAACATCAACTTAATATATATATTCATCAGAGTCCGCAAGAAGAGTAGAGAGCTAATTTTCATCTTTCTACAAATCAACACATCGACACCATCTAAAAGGAGAGACCAGTAATTGAGTTCTAATGTTTAACATAATTTTCAGAGAGATAACTACAACATACGCAGATCTACATGAAGCTATGAAAAAAACATAAGACCTTTTATAACTATATGATACATCCTGAGAAATTCTAAAACATAAACGATATGATAATCACTTTAACAACAATATAACACTATCAATCACGATCAACCATTAGAAAAAGTCTGTTATATTTATCAATTAACTCTGAGTTATCCTTATAGCCTGTATAAAGAAGCTTCTATATATAATAATACTCTAATAGTTCACTATTATTTTAAAAAAATACGATATTATTTTTTGCATCTAATAGCATACAGTGAGTACAATACGCACTTGAGAGAATACGAGTCGTTAACTCCAGTCACGAATAATTAACACCTTGTATCTTATATTCAGTGTCAATAAATTGGAGAGTTACAAGTAATGGAATACTTTATGCCTCACTGAAAACCATCAACTTTCTGATATGCATAATCAGAAAGGACGCTAATTACGAATACGAGTGAAAAACTATACTAATCTATGTTCAAACAATCTTTTTAAGCATATCCAAAGTTCTGTTCCAGCGTGTAGAAACGTCTTGAATTTTAAATTTATGCACTAAGTTTGACATTAAAGAAACACTCGTCTAGACATTGTCTAGCAACACTATGTTTTAAGCTTTTGTTTCTATTGACAGCATATAGTTCGCTGAATAATATAGTGTAGAAAATTCAAGACTAAGAATTAAATGACTATAACTAGCTCTACTGAGCAGCAAAATAAAAACACACACCATCAAAAGAGCACACCATCTCGAGACTCACACAACACACGCTAGAAATCATCACGAGAGCATCCACACACACACGTAGAGAACACACAAACATGAAAAGTTGGATACAAGCCACTCTCGTAATACCTGATATACGCAGTTAAAACACAATTGTTGAGATGCCTATATCCCGTATCCAAAACTAAAATGATTTTTCTTATATATAATAATATATATCTTTAAAATGTCAAGAGAAAATGAGAAAACCTAAAAATAAAAAAAGATAAGAAGAAAAAAAATAAATAATAAAAAATTATAATATAGAAAGACATAAACTTTCATTATAATTGTTATAAAGCTCATCTATTAAAATTTAATATTTTTTTAAAGATTCAAATGAACACAGAAAAATTAATAAAATAATTAATAAAGGGTTTATCAAGTATAATAATTAAAAAATTAATAGTAATGAGCAAGATAAATTAAAAAAATGAGAAAGAAATTACAATATCACATTTATTTTAATAAAAAATAAAATTAAAAAATAAAGAAAAAAAAAAAAAAAATAAACAAAATTAAAATAAAAAATTAAACAAAGTATCCACACGCTAAGTTAAAGTCTATGACAAAACAATCACGAGAGAGATGAGAGAGAAAATATAAAACAAGAGAGAGAGAGATAAAATAATCGAGAATAATTATAGAGAAAATGTAGAGAGCACAGAGTAATATAAATGCAAAAAATCTATAAAACATTAACAATAAATAAAGAATAAATAAGTCAAAAACACAATAAATTAAATAAATAAAATAATATAAAAAAATAATAAATATGATAAAAATAAAAATAAAAAAAAAATAAAAAAAAAAATTAAAAATAAAAAATATATAAGTTAAGAAAAAATAAATTTAAATAAAATAAAAATAATAAAAAAAAAAAATATCAAATAAATAATAAATATAATTAAACATACAAATGTATATATAATTATAATTATATAATAATAAAAATTACTAAAAAAATAGTAAAATACATAACAATAATGGAAGGAAATCTGTGAGATTGTAACAAATTTATCATATTAGTTAACCGTTTTATAAAAAGAAAATGAATTTGAAAATATATTACTACGTCTCACTCTCCATCATTCTTATAGATCAAAAAATACGCGTCTTTACTTTGCGCAAGAATGCAATGCTATATTTCGACCGTTCATTCTCTTATATAAAAATTATAATTACCTGTTTGAATCAGTAAATTCAGTACTTTATGTGAATAGTAGGTAGAGTTATAAAATGGAAATATATTAAAAAGTATAATAAAAATGTAACCATTATAAAATCAAAATACAATAAACTCTAACAACAACAAAAATACAACAAAAAAAAACAAAATAATAAAATAACACAAATATATATACTATAATATATATATATATATAACCACATAAATAAAACACTACATCATGTTTATATAACAACACACAAATAACACATAAACAGATCTACTACATTAAGAATTAGAATTAATTGCTGGATATATAATATAAACGTATAACAAAGTTTTCACATTATAGTTCAAACGCTAACAATTAAATATAATGCACTACTGAAATCTAAATAATATAATAATGTTAATTCAGACAAACCTATAATAGCACCTTATGATAAAAATAAAAGGTAATTGCTTAAATCAATTATACAAATTTATACTCATATCAAATAAGTAAAATAAAATCATATAATCCGATATGACATACGTATTATATAAATATATTATATATACATAAAACGATAACCTTAATTTCACAATATTATTTCATAGCAATACGTACTTTGAACATTATCGAATGTAATTTTACAATTTAAACTAATTAATTAGATAACTTATTTAATCACATATAGATACTTTATCTATAAAGTTTAAATACTAACGTATATTCTTTACTAATAAAACAAAAACTCCATCCAACAAAATAGTTGCATATTTTTTGAAGTTAAATCATTATATATTATGATCACACTGTCCATTAAGTAAATATAATTTTAAACAGTAACCGTACCTATATCAATAACGAATAAAGTCAGTTTCGATATAACCACGATTATCTATATAAAGCAGCAACAACATTACCTTTCCGAGAGAAAACCCATGGGGGTGCGCTTACCTTAGAAAGAGGGTGTGAGTACTTGAGCAAGGGGATCCCCCGAAGGGGTGGTAAAGCGTACATATATAGCTCTTTTGGGTCTTTCAAGCCCGAGAAAGGGCTGGAGGTCATTATACCATATATATACCCTCCTTCGAGGGTAGTATAATCCCGCTTACACCGTCCTTTCGGGGTAGATCTCCCTACTACTTGCAGGTATCTTACACATTACGTAAATATATACCTACACTTATTCAAGGGCGCACATATCCCCCTAGTGGTTATTTTCTCTCGGAAGGTAATTAGTGTTGCTTATTAGATACTCTTTGGATAATTAAAATAATCTGATTTTTTTTTAAACTGTACTGTAACCGCAGTGTTTAAATATATTATTATAGATTTAAATAAATCATTAAACAGGTTTAAAATTATGATATGTTAAACAAATGATGATTTTTTGTAATATAATAGTACTGCAAGTTCTATATATTTATGCTTATAATCTTTTAGATTACAAATATGTTACTATGATTATATTAGTAAAATAATAAACATATAGATTTCTAATGTTTTAAAGACATGCTTAAGGTATGTATAATAAGATGTGAGAATAGGTTACCGTTATATTAGTATATGCTGTGTATTTAGTTAAGCTTTAACTGTTGTCGAAGGGTGTGTGATACTATTTGGTTAATAGTTATATAGCAAGTTATTTATTTAACGTTAAGGCATATAAAGTGCTTATTAGGATTTTGTCGAATATTGTAACATTTATAATTTTATATTAGTTATTATATATAGCATGCTTAAAGCTATTTATTATTATGAAGAAGAAGAATATTGTTTTATTAAGCATATATTTACCTATGTGTAGATGTGTTTTATGTGTGTTGTGTGTTAGTTGTAGTACTGTAAGTATAGTTAGTGTGTTGACTGTTAAATGTTGTGTGTGTGTGTGTGTGTTCCTTGTGTATAAAGTCGTGTACGTTCGTTTATCATTTATTCTATATAAGTAAATTCAACTACTATGTTCACTAAATAACTATAGATCATATATATATCTAACATGTACAGACTTACAACATATAGCATTAAAGTGCTATTTGCGCCCATTCTCCTGGGCCCTATCACAGAGTATTTTCATTCAACCCAAGGAACACAAATGAAAATACAGCAAGCAACTAATAAGAAGAGAAATATATAACCTATAAAGAACTGTTAAAAACAATAAACAAATTTATAGCTCTCTCTCACTATATCTCGTCAAATCTAACTATTCTCTTCTCAAAATTTAATATAATGATATTATTTGATATTTAATCGTTTTTTAATTATTCTTCTTTATATTTACATTTTTCTTAAATTTATACCTCTAAACTTCTGTAATGAAAGATATAAGATTAGTAAAGAATGCTCATCAGACGAAAAACGATAGCCTACTTAAATCTTTATTTTTATTCATAATAATGCAAAGTTATAAATAAATCAATCAAATAAATTTCTTACATTTATATACTGTTGTGGTTATAATTATTTTTTAATTTTAATTTTTTATATTTATATTATATTTTAGTCGAACAATATTCGTTATTCATGAATCTATTGTATTGAAATTTCAGGATTTTGATTATATTTGATATTTAAGTTAATTTTTAATATATTCTCTGAAAATATCTTATTTAATTTTTATTATTAATTTGTTTAGATTTATTATTATTTCTTATTTTAAATAATTTTATTTATATTATATACATAAAGCAATTTTTTTGGTAAGTATTATTTATTTTGCTATTCTTCTTTATCTGCCTTGAAACGCTTTTGTACTTGTGTTTTATATTTTTTAATTCTTTGAAATTCTTTTATACTTCAATGCTTGGGTTTCTTACTTTCGAGATTTCTGCTAATATAAAGGTGTTTCTTACATTTATCAGAGTCAACCAAAACATCATATAAGTCATTGAAGCACAATCCGATCATGCACTTAGTGTGGAGATTAATGTTCCTTTCTTTAATTAATATGACATATTACTAGCGATTGTATGTTTAGTTCTGATTTGTTCTGATTCCTGCTTGCTATGAGGATAATATAAATTTTTTCTTCCGTATATTATTGCATTCAACTGTAGAAACTAAGCCTGACTGTCCCCATGTCGATGCTGCTTGACCTTGGTTATTTGCTTTGTACCAGGAGCACCCAGCGAAAATTCTCACTATGGAATCGTCGTCATGTGAGGTTCATCTTTGCCAGGTGGGCCACAACCATGCCCCTAACAAAACCACGTCATTCACTCTAATTATGCTTGTTTTTTGATCTCGCTCTGCTAAACTCACATTCTCGTCATCAGCATTCTTTCTGACCTTCAATCAACTTTTTCTTTCAGTCTCCCAGCTCGTCGATTCCAAACGATCACACAATTCACACACGAACACCAACTAACACCCACTTAACGAAGCCGACTATCATCTTCCTTTTAGTGACATGACCAAAACACCTAAACTAATATCATGTTTTCTCATTTACCCTTCTTAGCCCACTCAAGCTCTCTAATATCTTCTTCATCATTTTATAAATTAATAATAATATAAATATATATATATATATATATAGTAATTATATAATATATATATATTATATAATTATATATAAGTATTATATATATATATATATAGTATATATAATATATATATAGTACTATTATATATTATATATATATGGTTGTAGTGTGTGTATGTGTATGTATTCCATGCTAGTAAAGGGTTTGTTCACGTCTCCCTTCCAGTCTCAAAAACATGTATTTTAATCAAATTTGAAACACGAGGGGAAAGCTTTGTTGTTTTACTTTTTTCCCTTTATTAAATAAATGTAATTACTTTGTTATACAAAATTAATCAATAAAATAATAATAATAATAATAATAATAATAATAATAGATAATAAATAATAATAAGCAGAAGGAAGAAGAAGAAGAAGAAGAAGAAGAAGAGAAGATAGAAGAAGAAGAATAAGAAGAAGATAGAAAGGAAGAAAATGATAATAAAAGAAGAAAAGAAGAAGAAGAGGATAGATGAGGAGAGAATAGTGTGGAGAAACATGCGACAGAATGAGAATATAAAAGGGGAACAGGAAGAATAAGTAAGAGCAAAGAATAAAAATAAAATAATAAGAATAAGGAAGAATAAGAATAAGAGAATAAGAACGAGAAGAGAGGAATCTATAATAATAGGAAATGCTAAGACGAATCTAAAAAGGATATGCAAAAGAAGATTCACTAAAGAAAACATGAAAAGAAGAAGTAGAAGAGGAATAGGAGAGAAGAAGTAGTATGAAATTCCAAAGGAAAAAAATTTGAATTTTTGCTTACACTGTGATGGTCTTGTGTCCAAGAATAGAATAGAGAGAAGAGGAACAAAGATGGGGAAGAAGAAGAAGAAGAAGAAGAAAAAGAAAAAAGAAAAAGAAAAAGAAAAAGAAAAAGAAAAAGAAGAAGAAAAAGAAAAAGAAAAAGAAAAGAAAAAGAAAAAGAAAAAGAAGAAGAAAAGAAAAAGAAAGAAAAAGAAAAAAAAAAGAAAAAGAAAAGAAAAATAAAAGAAGAGAAGAAGAAGAAAAAGAAAAGAAGAAGAAGAAGAAGAAGAAGAAGAAGAAGAAGAAGAAGAAGAAGAAGAAGAAGAAGAAGAAGAAGAAGAAGAAGAAGAAGAAGAAGAAAAATGAACGTTATTATTATTATTATTATTATTATTATTATTATTATTATTATTATTATATTATTATTATTATATATTAATATATATTATTATTATTATTTATTATTTATATATTATTATTAGTAGTAGTAGTAGTAGTAGTAGTAGTAGTAGTAGTAGTAGTATTATAAATAATAATAGTAATAAAATCCGATTTTGAGCCCCCCTACTCATACCGATCCGTTTAACATCTTCTCCGAATTTGAAAATCCAATTTAGAGCGATTCAATCTCTAAGATAATTTATAAAATTTAGATGTGTGCTAAATGTAAGTTGCGCGATGTATGTCCTCTTTAAATAACCTCAAAATAGATAATAAAATCCTCTGCTAAAGATATTTATTACACATTTTCTGGCAGAGGGTCGAAAATTCTATATCGAAATAAAAAATTTGTTTTGTATTTCATGTGTGAAACTGATCAACATCCGAATATTATATTCAGTAATATATATATATAATATATATATAATAGTATACTATAATATAATTATATATATATATAATATAATATATATATATTATATTATATATTATATAATATAATATATATATATTATATATCTATTATATATCTAATATATAGTATATATATTAATATATATATATATATAATATATATATTTATATATATATATTATGATAATATTATATATATATATGCCTGCTACGTGGCCCAAGCATTAAGCGACGGAGTCGCATGGCAAGTGTTTGGGTTCGAATCTAAGTTCGGATCCTAGTTTAGAAATTACTAGAAGTTTCGCTACTTGATAGGGCTTATGCGGGAGGTGTGATACTTTTATACTATATTTATATTATATATAAGAATCAGTATATATATATATTATATCTTCTCATATAATTTAAGATATATAGATAGTTTTCCAAATTAGTAAATTAGGGTTTTTTATTATTAGGCTTTGTCTACATTGCTAGCCACTTTACCTATAAAACGTGATAACTAATTGAATAATAAAACACGACGGGTGCAATAAAGTCAATATGACTTGTATATAGAAAAAAGATTCCATGATACAAAATAGTTATGTAAATCAACAATTTTTACCAGTTACTCTAAAAATATTAATAAAGCTATGAGATAAAATTTGAAGAAATTATTTTAATTACGGTGGCTCTTTCAGTAGAAGATAACCTGAAATGACTAAAAAAAAAAAAAAAACAGAAAAGAAAAGAGAGAGAGTGGCATTGAATTTGTGCTCAATATAGGAGATAGACAGTAAACTGTCAAACGATTGCGTGATACAAAAAAAAAATGCTCTAGATCAAAGTTTGTGACTCCAATCTATGTCTAATAAGATATTAGTATACTATATCAGTATGATTCATATTATTATATATATATAAGGTAAATATATATATATATATATATATATTATAATATATATATATAGATGTATATATATATATAGAATATCTATATATTATATATATTATAATAATATATAGTATAGTATATTATAATATATGATTATATATATATTATATATATCATATATTATATATATATAGTAATATATAATATTATTATTATACTAGTTTATACTATATTATTTATATTATATTTATATATAGTCTATTATATATATATATATTATATTTATATATATATATATATAGATATATATAATATATATATTATATAAGTAAATCTATCATTATATATTATATAATATACTATATAGTAATATTATGATATATTCGTAGTAGGATAGCGTAGTATAATATAATAGTTAAATCTTAGATAATGATATATTATAATATATATAAATATATAATATATATATAGATATATATATATATATATTATATATTAATAATATATATATTATATTTATATTAATATAATAGTATAGTATTATATATAATTATAGTAATATAAATATATATGTATAATATACTATATAAGTATACAATAGTATATAATATATATAATAATATATATTATTATATATATATTATATATATACTATATAATATATATATATCTATAATAGAATATATAGTATATATAATTTTCTTAGTAGACATAAAAAAATTAGCAAATTTACAAAACCGACAATTTTGAACTAGAGAATTAAACCTTTCAAGTTAAAATTATTGTAAATCTCGATTTGTAAAAGAAAAACACTTTATATATCCTCAGTTAAAATTCAGTTAAAAATATTATATTTTATTGGAAAATAAAACTTACAATGCACAAGGAGTCTTCGGGCGTCTTCTACAACGCTTGTTGGTGACAAGAGAGGGTTTTCAGCTCTGCATGTTAATATTCCCTGATCATCTTCTATCGTAGGCACAATACTAACAATGGATCGAATTGTATTTCCGTCGTGAAGAATCTGGTAAAAAAAATAATTTATATTAATTACTATTTTAAAAAAAATCAATTTCTAAAAATTTCGAAAGGTTTTTGAAATTTTGGAGAAATTTCAAATCTTTCCAAAATTTTCAGAAATTAGAAAAAGTTTTCGAAATGCTTGGAAATTTAAAAAGCTCTAACTTTTAATAAAATATTTAGAAATTTAGAAAATTTAAAAATTTTAGCAAAGTTTAGAAAGTCCTTTAAATATTATTCTAAATTATAATTACCAATTCCTTTGTATCATTAAGAAGGAATCCATTTTTCCACCACGAGATCTTGGCAGGTGGTCTCGAACCTTCGCTATCACACGTATAAGATGATCCTTCACCCTCTTTCAGGAAACCGTCTTTCGTATCTTTGATCTTCACGTTTTTAGGTGGAACTGTATATATATATATATATATATATATATATATATATATATATATATATTATGATATAATATTATATATATATATATATATATATATATATATAATATATATAATATATATAGTATATATATACATATACATTTTATATATAAATTCTAAAACTAAACTCTATAATTAATATTTTATCTCTTGAATATTTTATAGATCCTGTCTACGATATTATTATTCTATAATTAATAATATGTATATAAGTATGAATAATATATATATAATGGATATATGATATTTGTAGTTTCTGGATAATTTGAATGATGTTTTATGGACGTTGTCAGCCAGGGTGAGTAGAAGCTTCAGTTTGATTGTGTTGGGATACTTGAATATGCTGGATAGGTGATCGTAAAAAGGTTGGTATAACAGGTGCCTTTTGGATAATAGGAGAAAATGAGATTGGTATGACGATGATTTATTTCTGTGAGGAGAAAGGTATGTTTATAAGTAATACATTTTTGGAGCACAAAAGTATTCATAAGTATACTAGAATTGGTGTAGGTAGAGATGGTTTCGAAGTTAATAAAGTAGGGCTGCGGCGCTCCACTCCAACTTCGGCTCCTCCTCCGGCTCCGTTCCATAAAATTAAAATTTACCGGCTCTGGTTCCGGACCTATTATTTTAAAATTGTTCAGCTCCGTCTCCAGCTACGGCTCCATTTACACATGACATTATTAATTTCCTAAGTTTTGAAATTTTCATGGTATTTAAAAAAGATTGGATCCTAATGATACCTTTATATTGACTTACAATTCACAATTTTAAATATATTATAGAAAATTTTATAAAAATAAAATAAATTAAAATTCATCATCTTACTAACTTTTAAAATAATTCCCCTGTGATCTATTTGAAGATATGTATTATAATTCTATCCAAAACTGTTCTTTCTTTAGAACAAAAACAGATTCTAACAAATCCTTCTTCAGGTCTTTAGGATGCCCTTAGATTGCCTTTTAATAATTTTAAATTCAAAAATGAGAGCTCAAAACTTAGTAGAGTGCGAGGGAAATCATGTGTAAGCAACATCTTGCAAAAATTTAGCACAATAAGGGATTGAGACAATCCCCTATTATCCTAAAATTTCGCAAATTTTACTTACATAAGTGCAACTTCCCTCTCACTCAACTAAGTTTTTAGCATTCATTTTCGAATTTAAAAATAATAAAATGGAAAATAAGATCATCCTGTTAACAGCGATTTCCGGTCGATTTTATTTATGACATCTATGCCTTAATAATTACTTTTATTATTAACAGAGAATGCGATTGAAGGTATGTTTGTCGCTGATCTAACATACTGAAAGTATACTAGTGGTAAAAACTTGCATACAAAGAGAGGGCTCGGGCTCGGGCTCGAAACCCACAGGAGGGATAATTAATATCTATATATTATTAAACTGCAAATATGTTAGCAGTTTTAAAATGTTGAATATAACATCCTCTCTCCAAGTTACAACAGTGTTTGACATTTGATTCCGAGGTGAGCGTAGAAAAGCTTCGTCCAAGATGCGTGACTATCGTACTTCTGAGAAAGATAGTTTCTAAAGTTGGGCCTCCTTTTAATCTCTCAGGTATTATGTGAAAAATTTGCATAACAATGCGAGCTCTGTTGAAACCCACAGAAGCGATTAATATATAATCTATATATATTATATATATATACTAGATAATAATTATATATATATATATAATATAAATATATATATAAATATATATATATATATATGTGTGTGTGTGGTGTGATTTATAAATATGACCAAGAAGGAATAGGAGTGGATATGTAATTAAGTAATAGAAAAAAAGAAATGCAGAGGACATGATGCCACGGCTCTGTTTTCTCTTGTTTTGCAAATAATGCTATTAAAGAACTGAAAAATGCTCTCTCTCTCTCTCTCCCTTCTCTCTCACTCCTCTCTCTCTCTTCTTCTCTTCCTTCTTTCTCTCTCCTTCTCTAATCCTAAAGTCACGATAAGATCCATTTACTCAAATTAATTCTTTTATTTCGCAATTCGAAAAAATAGAAGAGTATAGGTAATGCAATTGTAGGTTGTGTTGTAACAATATAATATTATATAATAATAATGTAAGGAATATTAGTGATGTGTATATTATATTAAGTTGTCGTATAGAGTATATTATATGATATGATATAAATATAATAAAAATATATAATGAATGAAATAATAAATAATAAGAACGATTGCAAAAACATATTTATCAAGATATTTATTATTATTATATTAATAATTATTATTAGTTATATTTATTATTTTTTATTATTATTATTATTTTATTATTATTTATTATTATATTAGTATAGTATTATAATTAGTATTAGTATTATATTTTATATTATTATTATTATTGTTATTGTTTTGTTATTGTATTTTATTGATTGTTATTATTATTATTATAGTGAGTTATATTATTATTATTTTTATTCATATTGATTTTATTTGACTTAGTAAGTTAGTATTAGTATTGTATTAGTATTAGTATCTAGTATTAGTATTAGTATCATTATTATATTATATTAAGTTTATTATTTTTAAATTCTATTTCTTATTTATATTATATTATTATTATTATTATTTTATTATGGATATTATATTATATTTTATTACATTCTTATTTATTATTATGTATATTATTATGATTATTATTATTATTATTATGGGATGGGAGTATTATTAAAGTATTATTATTTATTATTATTATTTTATTATTATTATATTATTATTATTATTATATTATCAATTATTAATTATATAATAATATTTTATTTGTTATTATATTCTTTATTATTATATCCATTATTATTTAATGTATTATTATTATTTATTATTTTATGTGAATATTATTATATATTATTAATATTATATTATTATTAATTATTATATATTATGATCATTATTATTATTATATTATTGATTATTATATTATTTTAATTATTTATTATTTAATGATATATATATTATATATTATATGTATTAATGTATTATATATTATTATATATTATTGATTATAGATTATTATATTATATTATTATTATATTATATATTATTATATTATTATTATTATTTATTTATTATATTATATTATATATTATTATTATTTATATTATTAATTGATTATTATTCAATATTGTCTTGTAAGCTTTGAAAATCTTTTTTGTTTAAAAAATTTATTTTTTATTATTTATATTTTATATTATTTTTATCTTTGGAAGTACATCTATTTTATTCGGTCATATTCATGTTTGATAATGTTTTTTATTCACTATTATTTGAGAGTGAAGAAACACCGTTGCAAAAAATGGCCTACCGTAAATCTACTTGAATTCGCAACATAAACGCCTGGTTCAAAATCCTGATGGAACCCTTTTCTACTAATTAAAGTCGTATGGTAATATTAAGGAAGTAGTAAATTAGCACTTCTAGAAGCGGCCTTGCAATAGTTTTTGGACCTCATTAATTAATAATTTAATCCATCTTAAAACATCAAAAAAATCTTAGACACGTAGGTATAAAGGCATATTTATATTTTTGTTAAGGGAGGAAGAGGTTATTAGGCTCTATTATATTGACAATTTACATATGTAACTAACTATATATAGATATATATGATATAATATTTTATGTAAATAATATAATATAGTATAAGATATATATATAGTATTATATATATATAAGAAATATATATGATTAATTATATATAATAGATATAAAAAGAAAAGTATATAATAAAGATAGTAAGTGGTTTAAAAAGAAAAAGAGAATTATATATTAAATATATAATTATTATAATATAATATATTAGTACTATAACTAAATAATAACTAAGTATACACTACCCTAACTGAGGTATACTATATTATTAATATATATATCTATCATCTGAAATTATATAAACTACTATATCTAACTTAACAATATATATACTATATATATATACTATATAATTAAATTAAATAATTATAATACGTATATATATAGTATATAATATATCCTATATATAAAGCAAATGTATATATATATATTTATATAAAAATAAAATATATATATAAACCATAAGAACACCCTTATATATATAACTATATATATATATATATAAATACTATATATAATGTATAATAATAGTCAATATACTAATATATATTATAATATTTTATTATGTTTAATATGTAAGATAATAAAAATACTATGTAAATCAATTATGAAAACTATCATAAGTTGAAAAATAAAATTTAAAAAAAAAAAAAAACTATGTAATATTTTTACACAATATTTTCAAAAAGTATTAATAAATTAAAAATGATTGATAAATCTGAATTGTTATTGGAAGAACATCCTGTGTTTAAATTCTCAATTGCTAAAGTAATGAGTAATAAGTATATATAGTTAATATTTATTATTAATGTAATATATATAACCTACCTATAATCTACCTATATATGATCACTTATAACACATATCTAATATATATATATAATATAATAGATTAGTATATATATAGTTATATAATGTATAATATATAATATATATATATATAATTATAAGATTGTATATTATTATTTTTAATAAATAATAATATAATATACCTAATATTTCCATTACATAATACCAATATATATATAGTATATATAGCACTACCCTATACCATATATACCCCCCCAACCAATATCTAACCTCCAATAACGAAAATATAAAAAACCTATACTCATACCATTATGTATTATAAGTAAGCATAATATTAGTATAGATAATGTTATTTATATAAATATATTATATATTGTAAATTTAAAATTATAATATATATAATTAATATATAATATATAATATATGATATATATATAATATATATATTATATATAAAAATATATTATATATATATATATTTATATATATAATTATATTTATTATAATATTATATACTATTTATATATATATTATATAATATATATATATATATTATATATATAATATATATATATATATATATATACTATATAATAATTGAATATATATTTATAATAGTATATATATATATATATATTAATAGTATATAATTTAATTATAATTATAATAAATATATATTATCATAATATATATATTATATATAGTATATATATATATATTATAGGCCAGTTATATATGATATATTATATATTATATATTATTAAATAATATGAATATAATATATATAATAATAGGACTATATTCATATATATATATATATATTATATATACATAGTATATATATAATTATAACTATATTATATACTATATAATTATATGCTATAATATATAATTAAATTATATATATATATTATATATATATATAATATTAATATTATATATATATAATATATATAAGTATTATATATATATATATATTATATATAATAATATATATATAGTAAATAAATATATATATATATATTTAATATATATATATAATAGCATATATATATATAATATATTTAATATTAGTATATATATAATATATATTAAATATATAATATATATAATATATTATAGTTATTATATTGATATGAACTATACAATTGATCCCTCTTATTCTAACTCTCTTCCGATCTCATGCTCTTTTTTCTCTCTTCTATCTTTGTCTTTTCTCACTTTACCTCTTCACTTCCACTGCTCCAATTTTATTCTTTCAACTTATTTCTTTCTCTTCGTCACCACGTTCTCTCCCTCAACTAACTTCTTTCACTATATTATATATAATATCATATATAATATATATATTATATATTATATATATTATAATATAATATATATATATAATATAAATTAATAATATATTATATATATACATTTACTATTTTGGAAAAAAGAGGTTTTTTCGTAAATAATTATTAAAAATATTAATATTTACATGTATAACAAGCAAGCACTAAGATTCAATCCAAGAATTAGTCAAATGTTGAGAAAAGTAATTTTCCGGTTTGCGCCTCTTTCTACTTTGAAATGCAGGAACTTTGACTATGCTATTGTGGCTTTCAATTGTTTGAATACAAGTCATCGCTAGCATCTTTAGAGCAAGCTGACAATGTAAAAATAACCTAAGAATTCCCCCCTAAATGAGGTTATGCCCCCGTGAGGTGTGAACTTTTCCATAATATATAATATATATGATATATAAATTATATAATATATATATATATAATAGTATATATATATATAATATTATTAATTATATAATATGACAATATATAATATATATTATATAAAGAATAATATTATAATATTTAGAAATATAGTATAATATTTAAATAAATAATTAATAATATATATTATATAAATATATATAATATAGATATTATATATATATATATATATATATATATATATATATATATATATATATATATATATATATATAAATTCAAGAAGATAAAAACTTTATTTAGTAACTACAAGACTTCAAATTTAGGAACCGACAAAAGTTATTAAGTTATAATGATTAATTTCCAAAAAAATAAATAACCTATTTGCTAACTTAAAAACATGAAAATACGCGTTAATAAGCATGTCAAAAGACAAGTAAATTCAAATAAAAAAGTGTAACTAAATTTTCAAATAAATAATTACAATTATCAGTTAACGAAAAGGACTTACTAAAAAAAGACTTAAAAAGCATGTCAAATAAAAGAATTATCTAAAATTTTAAGAAAATAATTATAATTATTAGTGTAAGAAAAGGTCTCAAGAAATAAAAGATCTTTAATATAATGACCTACAAAGATTGTCCACAGACACTAAGATTCAATCCAAGAATTAGTCAAATGTTGAGAAAAGTATATTTCTCCTTAGTATCTAAAAGTCTTCAAAATAAAGATGCTTTAAAACATACTCTAACCAATCGTGGCTCAATCGGTTGAATGACAGAGTCGCATGGCAAGGGCGCGGGTTTGATCTCCTAGTCCGGAAACTAGGTAAAAATTACCTACATAAGTTCCCCTCCTAGAATGAGGTTATGCCCGTGAGGTGTGAACTTTTTCCAATATATATATATATATATATATATATATATATATATATATATATATATATATTTATTTATTTTATAAATATGTATATAACACTATATATATATATGTGTATGTGTGTGTGTGTGTGTGTGTGTGTGTTTGACTGTACATTCTATGGGAAGCCGAATTTTACTCTCTTGCGATTTACTAAAAGTGTAGATAAAAATATTTATTTATATATCTTTATATTTTATTTATATATATATATATATATATATATATATATATATATATATATATATATATATATATATATATATATATATATATATATATATATATATATATAACTATATATATATATATATATATATATTTATATACATATATATATATATATTAAAGATTTTCATAATGCTTAAGTTGTTTAGGTAAAGTTAGGT
Source organism: Trachelipus rathkii (assembly GCA_015478945.1). Taxonomy (NCBI): domain Eukaryota; kingdom Metazoa; phylum Arthropoda; class Malacostraca; order Isopoda; family Trachelipodidae; genus Trachelipus; species Trachelipus rathkii. Next base: position 27,084 of record JABUQX010033721.1, read on the forward strand.
TACGTTAAGCTAGGTTACCTCAGGTTATGTTACCTTAAGTTAAATCAACTTTTGAATGAGTAATAAAAGTTACATACATAAACCATTAGGTTAGGTTAGGTTAGGTTAGGTTAGGTTAGGTTAGGTTAGGTTAGGTTAAGTTAAGTTGTTGGTTAGGTTAGGTTAGGTTAGGTTAGGTTAGGTTAGGTTAGGTTAGGTTAGGTTGGGTTAGGTTAGGTTAAGTTAAGTTAAGTTAAGTTAAGTTAAGTTAAGTTAAGTTAAGTTAAGTTAAGTTAAGTTAAGTTAAATTAAGTTAAGTTAAGTTAAGTTAAGTTAAGTTAAGTTAAGTTAAGTTAAGTTAAGTTAAGTTAAGTGGGATTAAGATTAAGTTGAGTTAAGTTAGGTTAGGTTAGGTTAGGTTAGGTTAAGTTAAGTTAGGTTAAGTTAAGTTAAGTTAAGTTAAGTTAAGTTAAGTTAAGTTAAGTTAAGTTAAGTTAAGTTAAGTTAAGTTAAGTTAAGTTAAGTTTGGTTAGGTTAGGTTAGGTTAGGTTAGGTTAGGTTAATTAATGTACTATATTCCTCTACCTCAATTGGAGTTACGAGAAAGATATGCCTCTAACTTCAGTTATCTTTGATACATCATTTATTTATTCTTTTTAGGCGCCAAAAATGTAAACAATTGTTTATTTTGACTTTTCCTTTAAGTTTTCTAAAAATTAATCAAAATTAAGGACTACAGTCGTCCTAATTATCAACTTTTATATGGCCATATCTGCAATCGGGAAAGATGGTCGACAGGTCAAATATTCGACAGGTCAAATGAATGTACAGCCCGCCGCAGGCGTTGGGATAGGTTAGGTTAGGTTAAGTTAGGTTAGGTTAAGTTTGGTTGTTTTTTTTGAGAAATTTTAAATAACCTTTTTTTTTTTTTTTACAAATTTCGATCATTTTCCCTGTCGATCATTTTCCCTGTCGATCATTTTCCCTGTCGATCATTTTCCTTGACGACCATTTGTCACTATCTTCCTTCAATCACTTCTAGTTTCCACAATATTACTAAAGTCAAATAAACTTCTGGACGTTTCAGCACCTCCTAATTTCGCTGAAGACTCCTATTTTCTTTCATCAGAGGAGCATTCTTTGCAATACTTTCTAATCCAATTTCAACAACTTTATTCTTTCTCTGAACTTTCTGAGCAGCTTATCTCTGGAACTTTTTCTGGAAAATCTATTAGATAAACGCAAATTGCAACAGCCCATTCAATCACCTCAGATTTTTTCTTAGATTTTTTTTTTTTTTTAAAAGAGATATAATTACCTTAAAAATGTTCTTAAAATTTTCCATTTCATTGTAGGTGTTAGGTTTGGTTGGAGTTTGTTGGGTTGGGTTAGGTTAGGTTGGGTTTAGGTTTAGGTTGGGTTAGGTTAGGTTAGGTTAGGTTTGGTTAGAGTTTGGTTGTTAGGTTAGGTTAGGTTAGGTTAAGTTAAGCTTAGTTAGGTTAAGTTAGGTTAAGTTAGGTTAGGTTAGGATTGGGTTAGGTTAAGTTAGATTAGGCGTAAGTTAAGTTAGGTTAGGTTGGGTTAGGTTAATCAATTCTATTGCTTCTAA
>JABUQX010033722.1:0-17500 GCA_015478945.1 Trachelipus rathkii
ATAGGTTAAGTTTTTTTGAGAGTAAATGTTAGGTTAAGGCCTTTGAGGAATTCTGTGCAAGTGTCTACGTATGAATCCCGACAAAATCACTCAGCACTTGACCGTGCCGGGGCAATTATTTGATAGCATAACTAGATCAATATGATCAGACTGGGACAAGAGGTTGGATGACGTGGTTTTGATTTAACTAGATTTCTGACTTACGCTTTAGTGTATGTAAAACCTGACAAATTTAGTAAAAAATTGACTTGACACTTCAATAGATCAATAGAACAATTAGATCATATAGATCAATAGATCAATAGATTCAACGCGAAAGGGTTGGGGAGGGCAGTTTGAATTATACTGATTTACGATATGCTTAGTGTGTGTAAAAACAGCCAATTTTAGTTAAAATAATGATTGAATCATATAGATCAATAGACAAATAGATCAAAAGATCACAAAAGGTTGGGGAGGGGCAGTATTAACTTCTGTCTTTGTTACTGCATTAAGTGATATTGTAAAACATGACAATTTTAGTGTAAAATATGACTTGTACATCAAATTAGATCAATAGATCAAGTAGGGACAATAGATCAATAGATTAATTAAAAACTTCACGAAAGGGTTGGGGAGGGCAGTTTAATTTTGTCTGATTTACTGATTTTACTGCTTTAGTGTATGATAAATCGATGTCAATTTTAGTAAAAATTTGACATTTTGAATCAATAGATCAATAGAATGAAAGGTCATGGAGGGTATGGAGGGACAGTTTGATTTACTGATTTACTGATTTACTGCTTTAGTGTTATGTTACAAAACATGTCAATCTTTAGTTAAAATAATGACTCATGAATCAAAGACATAGATCCAATAGATCACGGAAGGGGTCGAGGAGGACGTTTGAACTATTACATGAATATGACTGATTTACATGCTTTAGAGAGTAATGTAGAAAATACACACAATTTATCAAAGACAAAATATGACTTAAATCAAATAGCGAAATCAAATGGCGATCAATAGATCACGCCCATAGACTCAAATAGCAATCAATAGTCAATAGACCGCACTGGAGACAGGGATTACGGTAGGCACATGACACAGATCCATGGAGATGTAGTTGTCGTGACTTTACTCGAATTTATATACGAATAGCATTTTATGCCTTTACTAGCCTCTTATCGATTCTCAGCGAACTAGTTTACTTGAAACCCAAACTTCAAAAGGGTTGGACAAATTAAACTGATTACTGATATTACTAGATTTACAGCATTAGGTATGTAGAACCCTTTTCAATCTTTTTAATAGAAAATATGACTGGAATCAACTAGAATTCAACCAATATATCAATAGATAATAGATTCATAGAGAAAAACAGATAGGAGGTGCTGGATGGTAGTTTGATTTACTGATATCCCGATTTACTGCTCTAGGGTATGTAAAACATAACACACATTTAACTAGAAAATATGCTTGACATCAATTAATCAAACTATGACTCAATAGCTCAAGTAGATCAATAGAATCAATAGATCGACATGGAAAGGATAGGGGACGGAGTGTGATTTACTGATTCTACTGATTTACTGTTAGTGTATGGGTAACAACGTACAATTTGTAAGTTATACACTTAAAACAGAATAACAAAATTAATATTTCATTTTTTTTTTTCTTTTCTTTACATTTTATTATTTTTTATATTTTTATTTTTATTTTCTTTTAAAGATAATATGTACTTTTTTTTTTTGTTCTACTTATTATTTTTTTTTTGTATCACTGAGTTACATCTATAAGAAAGACTGATAGCATCGATTGCATATACCAAGGTTTGTCGTCAAATATCAGTAATAGATTTCAGGTCTTTGGGGAGGGAACCCCCTTACGGGCCTCCTGTACAAGTATTAACTCATATATTGAGCTGTAGTCACCATACTTAACAAGGCGCGATCACATACCAAGGTTTCGTCCGGTTCATATTGTCAATAGTTCAGGTTTTGTAGGGAGGGCTGGAGACCCCCCTTTGGATATGTACGACAACGTGTAGACTATTTAACTCCATATATATGGGTACTCTTTATGAAGGAGTCTGATATCCAAGTATTTGTCGTATCTACGTCAATATTCTCAGGTTTTGAGTATCGTACGGTCTATTAACTCCAATATGCATGTAGGTACCTTATGATGAAGGATTGCTATACCAGTTCTCAGCCTTCTACAGTCAATATCTAAAGGTTTTGGGGCGGAGAGACCCCCCTTTGGCGGATGTACGGACCTACGACTCCATATATGATATGGGTACCAGTAGTGATGCTGCCATACCAAGTTTTCAGCTCCTTCTACGTCAATATCTCAGTGTTCTTGGGTGCTGGAGACACCCCCCCCCCCCTCTTCTGGCGGGTGTACGGTATATTAACAATATTGACTGCTCGGACCTTACTCATTGCCAGCGGTTGATATCACCAAGTTCACCTTCTACGTCATCATATCTATCAGGATTATCTGAAGGACCTCGGAGGACCCCCCCCCCTCTCTGGGGAGTACGGCTATTTAACCATATATGATGTGTAGGGTACCTTTATTCTGAAGAGGTGATATACCAAGTTTCAGCCATTCTACCGTTATTCAATATCTCAGGTATTGGGGGCTAGCACCATCCCCCTATTGGCGTGCGAGGCCTACGCAACCTCGTCTTACACAGACGTTACGTTAACCCCCAGTAGGTGGGTGCGAGTTTGGCGAGAGACATGATACCATGCAGCAAACTCTATCCAATCTTACTAAGGGAGATGCTGGTGCGGTAGTGCGGTGCGGACGCGGCGTGACTGCTTAGCACGGATCTTATGGTGCTGCTGCCCTCTGCTTATGCTGTGGGTAGCGCAGTGTCGGTGGCAGCCAACGGCTCGGTTGCACCGGTACAAGTCCTTGTAGCGTCTTATAACTGGTATACGTACATCATAATATATATAATATATATATATAATATATATATTATATATATATATATATACTAATATATAATTTATAACGTATATATATATACATATATAATATATAATAATAATATAATATATATATGATATATCATCATATATATATTATTATATTACCTATATATATATATTAATATATATATAAATATATATTTAATTAATAATTACTTTCTTGTTTCTTTTTCTTCTTTTTTCAATCTGAATATATTACTTTTTAATTTTTTTTATCATTTTTATAATATTATTATAATTACTTATTATTTCTATATATAATTTATTATATTTATTTTATTGCATTATAATTATATTGCAAATTAAATAATTAATTAACTTAATTAATAATTGAATTACATTACTTATTATTAATTTTATTTATTAATTATTCATTTATTTGTTATAACTTAAAAAAAAACTGCGTTTTTTTTCCGTGCCGGATAGAAGAGCGCGTTCAATTCCACTTTCCGGCAGCTCGATCTCCCAACCACTCTCACTATTCTTTACCTAAAATCTTAAAATATGGTGGGCTACCTAATATAATAATATATGTATTAGCTGAATATATATACTAAATAACTTACGTATAAGTATAACTCATCATCGACTAATAATATATAGTATACTATTTATATATATTCATATATATACATGACGTATAAAATGGCTGCCTATAGGTAGGGCATAGATCTATTATAATGTAAGGTTACGCTGCCTATAGGTTAGGTCAGTATATTAATAGCAGACTGACCTAGTATAGGCGGAGTCGAAGCCAATGTCAATGCTATAATGTGGTAAAGAATAGGCAGTCACGAAGAGGCCTATAATAAGTAGGACCAGTTAATATACGTAAGTGTGTTTCCCTCTCTAACATCCGTAACACGCACGTCAAGTATAGGTCTAACTCCCAATAGATACTTCTTTTATATTTTGATGGTAATAACTTCCATATATATGGAATAACAAAACAATATTAATGATACTTTCCTAGGCTGGTCTATTAAAATATTGAAGTAGATACATACACTGCATCCAAAACAAGCAAACGCTGCTTTTAATAGTCACTAAATAAGGACTAAAGTAATCGGCCATAGAGTAGGCATTTTTAATGAAGAACACTGCATATGTTACTGGTAGGCTTCTTAAATGTAAGCGTCCTCCGCACATAAATCAAAAGTAGTATAAGTGCAGTTACTCAGTAATAGAGCATCGCCAGCCTATGGTCAGGATCAGTCGAAATGTAATGTGGCTGCCATATTGGAGGGCAAGTCAAGAGTAATGCCAATGTCACTCATTTTGACTGTACGGCTCAGGTGAAAGGATGCCGTACAGCTGTTAGGCACTACAATAATGGACTACAACTTCCTTACTGAATCAATAGAATAACAACAGGAAAAGTTGAGCTACTGTCCTTATTATTTTTACTGTCAAATTTTTAGATAAAACCGTCTGCATTATTTGACAACCTTTTCAGCTTTATCATTAACAAGTTTTAATGAGTAAACATGTTCTCAAAGATTAGCTGCTATAATGACTAAGGCATAGCTAGTTGTTATTCTTTCTCTTATTGAGAGGTCTTCTGCCTAGTGTTAATAGCTTCTGATGTTTTCAGTGTAGGCTCTCAAGAAGCGCAATGCCATTCGAATTACATAGGGACAAGGAAAGAATGAATATTGACTGCCTAGGGATGTTCATGCATAAGTCAAGTGAAGTACATTTAGAAACCTAGGTTATTGCGCACGCATTAAAATAGTATAGGTATACTGCCCCTAGGTGAGGTGCAGTCATCTTTAAGAGGATTTTCTGCCTACGGCTAGTGTTCAGTAAGTAGGATCTTAGACCTAGGTTATTCTAGTTAAAGGTAAAGTAACTACTCCCCTAGTAGTGCAGTATAGTTATAAAGAAGGTATCCCCTAGGTTAAACTCAATGTTAAGTAAGTAATATCATGCTGACTATTAATAAAGGTACTTATAGTTTTAGGTAGCTGGGGCCTCAGGGATTTTCTATTAAAAAGGGGGGTGACGACTGAACTCCTAAGTAATGGCAGTTGTTAAATGAAGGCATGCTACAATAGGTAGGCAGTCTATAGAATTTATTCTACTAAGGTCTCTCAAAAATGAAGAACTTGCCTAGAGTATGGCAGTATAAGCAAGGTATAGACTGCCTACGTAATAGTAGGCCATGTTATAGAAAGGTATGTTAAACTACCTATAAAATAATACTTTATAATTAATTAGGTACTTCCAATAGACTGAAGAATGAATCTGCCTATACGTATTAATGCAGGTTAAGCAAGGCTGCCTCATAGGTAGGCTCAGAGTTAAAGAATGAATCACTGCCTATGGTTAGCCAGTACAAGTAAGGTATACTGTACCTAGGTATGAGGACATCTAAAAATAGGCTTACCTAGGTCAGGCAAGCAAGATAAGGTATCTAGCCTAGTCGATAGGCTAGTCTAAAGGATAGCTTGATACTCTAGGTAGAGCCATTCAATAATAGAGTCTTTGTAGGGAGCACTTCGTTGGTCAAAATACTGATAGGCAGTAGAAGAACTGCCCCGAGAGAAACCGAGAGACTGAAGCACAGCCAACTAGTATAAACAGTCTAAGTATCAAGCGCTGTCACTAGGCTTAGGCTCAGTACAATAAAAGAAGGCTTTGCCTAGAGTAGCAAGTTAGCAAGTATACCTTGTCTCATAGTATGGCAGTCAAAGAAGGACTGTCACTAGGTATGTCTAGATTAAGTCAAGCATGATGCCTAGGTAGGCTAGTACATAGAAGGTGCATGAGGCCATAGAGGTAGGGCAGTTAGAAATGGTATTATATATATATATGATTAACGTTAGGCTATGTCAGATACTGACTTGCCTAGGTTATAGTGCATTTAAGAAAGCATACCTTGGTTAGGCTGTTAATGAATAATGCGCTGCCTTACGGTAGGCAGATTCAAGAAGACTGCCTAAGCGTAGGCAGTTAAGATAGACTGCCTCATAGGTATTAAGTGATTGAGATCGTCAAGAAACGGCCTGCCACTATCCAGTATTAGCAGTACAAGATGCTGTAATAGTTGATGGCAGATCTAAAGAAAGTCTGCCTACATAAGTTAGTGGACATATTCAATGAAGGGTCTGAGCTTCTAGGTCGGCAGTCAAGATAATGGCTGCTCAAAGGTAGGTCAACTTAAGGAGGGGCGACCTTAGGTAGGCAGTCCCATAGATAGTGACTTGACTAGGCTGAAGTATAGCTAGTCAAAGTAAAAGGTACTGCTTAGGTAGTAGTCAGATCATAGAAGATATATATCTGCCTAGGTAGGACTCAGTACAAAACTGTCTCGCACTTATAGATAGGCAGTTAAGAATGAACTTGACGCAATGCTATGGGCAGTCAAGATAATGATGCTGCTAGTGTAGTGACGAGTCAAGGAAGGCTGCCTAGGTATAGGCAGTATCAAATAAAATGCGGCTGCACTTATTAGGGTAGCGCAGTTCAAGCAAGGCTGCCTAATAGCGTAGGCAGTCCATTAAGTAAAATAAGGCTGTGCCTAATAAACATTCCATATTTAAAGTATTCATATATATCATATATATATAAGTCACGCTTAACTACTCATCACTACTATAAGTTAATCTAGCTATGATATGAGTACTATACTTAATATACTTATAATATTATAAGGCAGTTAAAGTAATATGGAACTATGCCTATAAGTTAGTGACAGCAATGAGAAGGTTAATACACCCTGGCCCTAATATAGGAGGCTCAGTTAAGTGTAAGACCTGCCGATTATAGGTTTAGGCAGTCAATAGATTATAAGTACTGCCTAATGAGTAGGTCAAGTTTAATAAAAAGGCTTCACTGGTTATGAGCAGTCATAGAATGCACTGACCTATATAGTACTAATTATGATCTCATAATATACTAACTAACTACTATTATATATATATAAATATAACTAAATATACTTATCTATACTAATATATATAGGTAGAGGCTCAATCTAAGAAGACTCTGCCAAGCAGTATAGGCAGTCTCAAATGATGATGACATATATATCATAGACCCTAGGTATAGGCAGGTTCAAGACCCGAGGTATATATCTGACCTTAATAGGCATTATAGGCAGTTATAGAAGAGCTATATATACTTAGCTAATAATAGTAGTTAACAGGCAAGTCGTACTAAGACAGGCGGTGCCGCTATAATGATAGCTGACAGCATAAGTAGAAGACTAGCTGCTACTAAGACGTTATATGTACGCGTCGAAGACATGGCTGTACCTTAGGTAAGTGCAAGTTAGGAGGTAGTCCTAAGCTCGATTAAGGCCAGTACTATAATAGCAAGTGAGTGAGCTGTACGCTAGGTAATAGTGCTAGTAATCATATAAAGATAGGACCTACCTAAGTAGTAGGCCAAGTTACCAGAATAATATACTGTCTAAGCCTAGTAGTAGCAGGGATAAGAAGCTGTACCTAATAGATGATAATAGGCATTGTTAGGAAGTATACTCTGAGCCTATGTGGCAGTCTAAAGTATCGATAATAGGTATTTGCCTAGTATGTACAGTTAGGTAAATAGTACTTGTATATACCTTGAGTAATAGGCACTGTTCTATAAAATAGTAATGGTGACTGCCCTAGGTAGTGCCTAAGTTATAAAGATCCTTGCATACTAGTAAGTAGGCCACAAGGTATAGAAGGGCTGCCTATAGTATGGCATGTTAAGAGAGAGGCTGGGCGGCCAGGTAGGCCGACTAGGCAGGCCCCACGAAAGTGCAACATGAAGGTTTCCTCTAGACACCTTAGTAAGTAGGCAGTTCATATATTAAGAAACCGTGCCTAGGTAAGTTGGCATGTACAAATACAGCGCTTGCCTAAGTTATACGGCTCAGTTAAGAAGAGTCTGGCTTAAGGGTTCAGGCAGTGTTCAAGCCATTAAGGATTTCATATCCATATAGCTGGCTACGTGCTCGCAGTATTAAGAGATGGCTCAACCTAGGACGCAGAGTACAATGCAAGAAGCACTAGCTAGGCTACAGGCCAGCTAGTATAGAAACAACTATAAACATTGAAATTAGGATCGACTCAGTTGAAAAAAAAAAGCTAGACGAAGCACTCGGCTAGAACTCTTGACGCCTTATTTATGAGGTGAGGCAGATGAGTGTAAACGGACGGAAGGTTTCGTGCACAATTCATGAAACTGGGTAAGGTCATGGTTCGTATAAGAATATGGACCCTGTCCTAGGTAGGAGTTCTGTAAACGAAGAACTGCCTAGTTAACGATTAGAGCTAGTCAAGCAAGGCCTGACCCGATATATCCGGCTGAGGCACGTTTAAAGAAAGGCTGCTTATCCTTATTCGACGCCTTCTATTCCTACTTCGACCTATACAGACCTTATATATCGCACATCCATTTTATACCTTCTTTTGGCATGATTAATATAAGGATTAGAGAGCAGCGTGTGTTTATAATGTCTACCTTGCTCAATTAAATGGTGCTACCGAAGCGGGCTGATCTCATGTTAGGCAATTAAAGGGACTAAAGTTTTGTTAAAGAAGGCTGCTCTAGGTAGGGCAGTTAGCAAGGTATACTAGCACTCTTTTTTCAAGGAAGATCTCGTAAAGCACAGATTAAGAAGATATTAGGTGAACAAGCATGACATGCGTGAGATTGATGTAAAGGGACAGTAAGAAGGTGATGAATTCCGGTCAAGGTTCAGAGCAAACGACTCTGATACGACCGCAGACCTAGCCCACTCGAACATATGGACCTAGGCTCCTCATCTGTAGATTACGCATAAGTCACAATGCCAAATATTACATCTCGTGTTGCATAAATGGCACTGGCTTATATAGTTTCACCTGTGTTTGAATGCGTAAGGTTCAGATCAAAAGAAGACTTGTCCAACATAAGCCATTCTGATAAAGAGGCCTACTAGGTCGCGCGAAAGTTAACGTCAAGTAGAGATCGAAACTATGCTCTATTGGAACATTGGCGTGTCACGATCGAGCATACATCCTGACAAGTGTTGGAATATAAAAGTATTGGAGATTAGCGATCATCGCGGACTGTCTCGTCAATTCTGCGTATGGTGTCAAGTGGTGACACAGATATAAGATCTTAAACCAATTTTAGGTAAGTGATGTCCTTATGAGCTAAAATTCGGTCATATCTCAATCTATGCAAGGATTTTTCTCCAGGAAGATTTAGTGACTTGTGGTCTCATGTACACGAGGTTCTATATATACCTAGTAGTAGGCGTCATAGCTATAAGGTACCTTAGACCTATAGGTGAGTAGGCAAGTAAGTAAAGATTTAATCTATACTTAGGTAATGCAGTCTCCAAGCAATACGGTAAGTACCTGCCTATGGCTACAGGCAGTACTAAGTTAACGTGAAATATGAAGTACTGATTAGATGGCAAGTCAAGTAAGTGCTGGCCCTAGATGATAGGCAGTTAACGGAAGGAGCGCCTACTAGATAAGTGCATTTGCCTATGATGAATGTAGAATTACTCATTTATTATACTAAAGTAATAGGATATCTGCACTAGGTAAGGCAAAGGTATTAAGAAGGTACTCCTATAATAGGTAGGCATGTCAATAGAAGGCTATAGGTGCACTAAGGTATAGTATCATATATAAGTAATGTGAAGGCTTGACCTATGATATAGGTAGGCAGTAAAAAGACCAGGTCTATTTATAGGGTTATCATAATACTAGATTAGCATATCAAAGAAAGGGCATGCCCTAGCTAGGCAGTTAAAGTAAGGATTTTTGTCTGCTCTATGAGGCCCCGCCCGCTGGAAAAAAAGAATGTATTGCAGTCAAGGAAGGTCAGTCTGACCTAGTCACCCAGCAGCACCTGTTAACGTAATAAGATATGCCTAGGTATGGCAGTACTCAAGATACCATGCCTAGTTATGGCAGTCTCAAGAAGGCTCGTCCATAGGTTGGCAGTCAAGAATTGGACTGCCTAGTGTAGGCTAGTTTAAGAAGACTGCTATTAGGTAGGCTAGTTCAAGAGGCTGACTAGGTAGCAGTCCATAGAAGGCTGCCCCTAGGTAGGACAGTTAAGTAAGATCATGACCTAGAGATATGGCAGTCATAGAAAGCATTGGCCTATAGGGTAATCTAGCATAAGATATGATACTGCCCTATATAGTAGTTAGCAGTCATGGAAGGTACTGACTCACCTAGTGAAGGCAGTATTAAAGAAGTAACTTTATGACTATTAAATAGGCTAGGCACAAGTGAAATGGATATGCCTTAGGTATTATAAAGCGGCTAGGTAAAGAAAGGTGATATACTATGACCTAGTATGAGCAGTTAAGTAAGTAACTGCCTAGAGTATAGGCAGTCAATGAATGGATCACTGCCTCATAGGCAAGCATATATATTTAATACATTCACTATAGTTATACTACTATAAAGTACATAATAATAAGGCTTAGCTACTACCGGTATAGCAGTTGTACAGTTACTAAGATAATGTGCATACTGGCCTCAGGTAGTAGCAGTACTAATGAAGTGACTGAGCTATTATCATTATTATAATATATAGTATATACAATATATATATAATATAAATACTAAATAGTATATATTTAAATACTAGTAATAACTAGAAGTAATCCAATTATTATGATTATATATTAGATATATATATAGTAGTATAGTGGACTCAATTACTTAATGATATATATCCAATAGTGAATAAGTGTACTCGCCTAAGGTATAGCGACATGATCTAAGTAAGTGACTAGTATCTGATCTCTACGATAGTATATCATATATGTGTATAATAGTATATATTATATACATATATATAACTATATATAATAATATATCTATATAGTATATTATATAATATAATAGTTTATATATATAACTATATATATAATATATATATAATTAAGTTACCAGGGCGCGTCTATCCTATGGGCTACATTGGGGCTGACAAGCCCTTCCATTATCTTGGCGTAACCAGATAATAAACTTTTTGTGACATCTGTGAAATTTTGTCCAAAGTAAATTGATCTTAATATTTTTTTTTAACAATTTAGTACAATAATAAGAATTTAGTAATCAATTAAAGAAATAACAAGGAATCCTCATTTCTTACTGCAAATGTGTGCGTACAGAGTTTTATTTTCAATATATTCCAGTTAAATCCAAATTGGCACTACTTAATGCAGCGCCCTAACAATAAGCCAATTTTATTTAATTTCCTTAAAAATTAAGACAAATATTAGGCAACATACAAATAAAGAACTTCAACAATTCCTATAGAACTTCTTTATAATGTTGCAAGTTTGGCTTCAATTACTTCATAGCAACTTGAAGTTTTCTCATATAAAGTATTTAAGGTTCAAATTTTACTAGAGCTTGCCTACCGATTTGTCCATGTAATGGCCTTCTTTTACTTTGTATATAGAGAGTCAGAGACACTAAAGTCAGTTTATTCGCATTTTACGGCGGGGAGAGCTTGTTCTTATTTTTTTTTGTGCGAGAAATATAGTGAAATCGTAAATATAGCAAAAAAATAATTTTGAATGGCTGTGACTATATATATATATATATATATATATATCCTATATATACGTATTCGATAATATATTATATATTATATAGTTAATTATATAATATAATATATATATATATGATATACTATCAATATATATATATAATTAGTATGGACTACTAATATATATATATATAATTTTTATAATACTTATATATATAATATATATTATATAGTATATATATATATAATATATATATATATTATATATTATATCTATATATGTATATATATATAATATATATAGCTACTATATATTAGTATAATATATATTATATATATATGAAAGAGAGAGAGAGGATGAATGAGTCAAAATGCGGGCGCGAGAGAAGAGAGCAATGAAAGACGAGGAGAGAGGAGAGAGATCGAGAGAGAGAGACCCGAGAGAAGGAGAGGAGAGGAGAAGAGAGAGAGAGAGAGAGAGACCCCACTAAATTCCTTGAAGATAGTTATGCATAGTTAGTTTCGTTAATTGTTTTAAATTGACATTTTTTCACAAAACAATATTATTTTTAGGCTTTTGCTTTACGGAATGTGTTCGACATGCAAATCGATTATTAAAAAAACAAAAAGACCAGTCTAATAATTTATGCATACATTTACACATAAATATAAAAATTACGGTAATATCCCGTTGAGATAACTTCTATCAGATAATTTGATATTTTAGAAAATGATAAGTTGATCTTTTAAATATTTTCCATCCTAAGAGAGTTATCAGAAGTCTTTTAATTGCAGAATGTGTTCGAATGCATGCAATCGCATAATTCAAAAAAAAACAAAAAAGTGTGGGACTTTTGACATCCATACACTTTACACAAATATAAAAAAAATGTATTTACTAGATTGTCTTATATATATACTATATATATCATATATATAAATATTATAATATAATAATATATATATATACTATATTATTAATATATATATATATATATATATTATATATAATATACTATTATATATATTATAGTATAACCATACGTATATATATATATATTATATATACTATAATATGATAGCAGTAGTATATAGATTTATATACTATAACGCACAGCCCCTCCATGCCACAGTTTACACGAGCCGCCACTAGTATATATATATATATAATATATTATATATATATATATATATATTAGTACCTATAATATATATATATAGTAATATAATATACTATACTATATATATATTATATAATATATTAATATATTATTACTATATATATATATATATATATATATATATATATATATTATTATATATTATATATATTATATAGAATATATTATAAAAATAGATAAAAATATATTATTATTATTTTTTATAGATATTTCAGATATATTATATATATATATTCCCCCATATATATAGTACCTATATAATATTAATTATATATTTTACTTCTTATACTATATATATATATATATACTATAATATATATATAGTATATAAATATATATATTTATAATATATATTTATATGACTTATAGGTATATCTATATATATATATATATAATATATATATATAATATATATATATATACTAAGTATATATAGCTACCTATATATATATATATATATTATTATATACAGATATATATAATTATATATATATATACAAATAGTATCATATATTATATATATATATATTATATTATAAATATATATATATATATATATTATTATATATACTATAGTAATATATATAATAAAAATAATGTCGCAAGGAATATCTCACACGCGCATAATTTTCTTCACCATTCTTTTTTGAAAAGTTGACTGCAAAAAAGTATTCTTCAGTCAACGAGGGCAGAATCCTCTTTACATATTTTTTGGCAGAATGATAGCTTTTCTTTTTGTTGTGAGAACAATCAAGCGATCCATCAATAAAAATAGCAATTATACCTTTTTGTGCAAATTCAATTTCTCCAATAATGCTCTTTTGTGCAATATGATCACACATATGTCATATATACAGATACTAGTACTATATAAATAGTATATATGTATATATATATATATATACTATATATATTTATATAAGCTACTATACCTATATATAAAGTATATATATATATATATTATATCGGATTTATCTTAAAGACCTATATAAGACTGCTACCTATAGATACCATATGTAGTTAATATACGTAGGCAATATCAAATGATATTATATTATATATATATATATAATAGATATATGTATATACACTGTATATCCAATATATAGAGTAGGCATGTATTAAATGATATATGATAGTATTATAAATATACTTAGCTATTATATATATATATACTAATATAATATATTTTAGTATAATTATATATATATAGTATATGTAGTATATACTATATATAATATATATATATATATAGTAATATTGACTTATGTTACTCATTTACACATATTGGAGAAATTGAACTTTTAAAAAAAATGGCATAATTGCTATTTTTATTGATAATCGCTTGTTTATTCTCACAAAAAAAAAAAGAAGAAAAAAGGTATTATTCGCCATTAAATATGTAAAGAGGATTCTGCCCTCTTCGACTGAAGAATGCTTTTTTGCAGTCAACTTTTCAAAAAGATTGATGAAGAAATTGCTGAGAGATTCTGACTTTTTATTAAGTTTCTCATTCTGAAGTTATAATACTTCCAAACAAACGTTCGTGGTTTCAATATACTACGAAAATTCAGTGTTATGCAGGCTATCTAAAAATAAATGATAAAAAGAATAGGATTTTCCACAATTGTTCAAATTACTCACTTAAATTTAACGAGAGCGAATTGAACTGAACCTTTCCTGTAACTGAAATAATATTTGCTATTATGCAAATATTGTTTAATATATTCATCTCAAACATTCACAAAATCAGGTGATTCATCGAAAAAAAATTGACTGGGTGTAAGTAACTATTGAACGAAGTTTATGGTACTAGATCCTCGATCGCAAGGGGTGATTGATCTTGCCGCCCTAATCCCTTAATCACCTTAATTTTTTAATCCCATTAATTTTTTTCACACACATATACACACACACAAATACAAACACAACCACACACACCTATATATATCATATATATATATATATATCCTTACTAATATTCATATATATATAAGTTATATGTATATATATATCATATTAATATTACATCATATACTATATATATATATATATATATACTAGTAATTATAGATTATATTAATCATATATTCAAAATCATATATATATACACAGAATAACTATATATAATTAATGATATACTATATATATATATATATCATATATACTATACCTATACCTACATCATAATTACATTAAGGTATATTATATAATACTATAATCATATACCGTATATATATATAATATATCAGTACTAGATTAGTTTATTATTAAAAAAATATACTATATATATTAAGATATACATTATATAATTCAAGTGGCCGACTTCGGTCGACTAGAATGGATGGCCCTCGCGCCCGTTGACGAGTTTCACATGTATATCATAGTATATAATGCATATATATAAGATGTAATTCATACTTAAATTATAATCAGCAATGACACCTTCAACTTGATGAAACTACTATATCTATTATATATATAATATATATACATCGTCATTTCTAACAAGAGTAGCGGCCGCCCTATGACATGTATTACTAACTTCGATTTACAGGAGGTAGCACACATTGACAGTAACAAAAAACATAGTTACTGTTACGAATGATTTAAAAAGGCAGAAAATACTCCCATAAGAGCATACTTATAATTATAATTAAAATTGTAGGTTTTATAATTTGTCAGCTCAAAGTACCATTTCTTCTCGCTTTTTAGACTTGCACAATAAGTCAATCACAAGATTGTCACAAAGATGATTCTGGGACAATATCTCTTTTTCCTGTTTGCAAGCGCAACC
This sequence comes from Trachelipus rathkii, assembly GCA_015478945.1. NCBI lineage: Eukaryota > Metazoa > Arthropoda > Malacostraca > Isopoda > Trachelipodidae > Trachelipus > Trachelipus rathkii. The sequence continues at coordinate 15,471 of JABUQX010033722.1, forward strand.
CGGAGGGCCCACTTCTAAGTCTTTCTCTACCCCAAAATGCACTCTCAATATAATTGTTTTTGGGCATTCCTATCCCATTTCAAAAATATTTTCCTAAATTCACCTCGAAGTTGCATCAGTGGATGCAAATGTCCTGACCTCAGTTCTAGTTTACCCTTTGATTTAAAATTAAAAGGTTTGAAAGATTTCTGCTTCCATTCACCATTTTCAATCATCTCTTTTGTAAGTTCAGGAGCGTCTTCAGGTATAAAAATGCTTTCTCTAAACATATACTTGAAGTTCAGAGCTCTGTGAGTTCCTCAAGATCGTTAACACAAATTTTTTCAACAGTTTCACCTTCTTCAGAGAATGCAATCTGTAGGGATAAATGAGGCATTTTCTATATAAGTTAAAAGTGATAAGGCTGTCACGTCTCGCGATAAAGTTGAGACTAGGATAGTAAATAGATCACCTAAACGAAACCTACCTTCTTCCACTTTAGACTGAGACTAATATACATCTATATGGTTCACCACACTGTTTATAGCGCCAGCGCTTTTAATCTGTAGTAACTGGAAGCATCAACGATCTGTTCATTCTCTTCACCTCCACAAGAGACATCATACGTTCCCTTCAATTTACTTCATTATCGGTGGTCCATATGTTTCTAATCTTTACCTAATTCTTAACTATAGCTTCAATCACCAGCTTGTTTTATTGAGACATTACGTCTGGCAGCTTCGTTGATTTAGTCACTGTTTACCTAAAATGCAATCATACGTGCCGCGCGATATTATGGGCGGAAAACAGCTGATGCACAATAAATAACAAAAGCTAAGTTATCAGGTCATAACCTTTGTGCCAAAACTCCTTCGCTTGATTCTCGTGGCGTGCGTATTGTTCCTTTAGTTGTTTGCTATCATTTAGGAAATTTTTTTCAAAGCACTCTAAGAACAATAGCTCCCTCTATGTCAAACAACACCATGTATACAGTTCGGATTGTTAAATTGCCATTCTTGTTATCTTAACAGTTTTTGGAACCGTTTCCAAGTAATTTCATCAATTACAGAGCATCACAAAGAGATTGTTTTGAAAAAAAAGTGAAGGTAGGCTGTACTGGAATGGACGATGACAGTTGATTGGCTAAACGATTCTCCAAACTTCTGGAATTTGAAGACAACTGACTGGTCATTAGTCAACCATAATGTTGATTGCGCCATAGACAGTGTACATAATGTGGCATTCGGAAATAAACACGCTCTATTATACAAATACGTCTTTACACAACTGACGGTCACTAAACTGCGAGTACTAGCACCATCCATCAACTGTTGAGCAATTGAATTTTTCTGGACAGGTTACGGGTTAAAACTGGATTTTTAAGATTCAAAATGTACGCTAGCTAATCTGATTCTGCGTCCTTTTGAGAAAGCTGGTGTTGAAAGAAAAGTCCCCGAAATTCTTTCCTTCTATAATTCCGTCATATCATAGCGCAAAGATGTGAAGAGGCAATTGAAATTTGTGTTCGCATACTATACAGTAGCGTATAGTCATCTGCCGATCTATGCAGCTAGTAAACGCTGCATAAGTCTTGTGAAAATTCTCTTTTAATGATCGGCATCCTACCAGTCATTTCCAAGAGCAAGAAATACCCTGTAATCTTTTGTATTAGTCATTGCAGTTCACTTTTTGCAAAACTGATGTAGAACTTTTTAAGTGATCCTCGCAATTAAGCTTGGATCTATCATCATCAGCACTGTTTAATTTCTATTAAGGATTTAAAAAACACCAGGATTCAATAATGAATCAGAACTCGCATGACCCTTAAGGGAGTTTGAAGCTTTTCACGCCAACAAAAATTTTGATGGCATTGCATATATTCTCAGATAAAATGTACATCTATTTTTAGGAAACATATGCTGACATGTGGCATTTCAGAATCGGTGTTGTACAGCAGAAAAGAAATCAGATAATTTTCTTTATATTTACTTTCCGCGCTTAAACTGCATATAATAGCACTCACTGTTATATTCCATAGACTTACAAGAGAG
>JABUQX010033722.1:22500-32500 GCA_015478945.1 Trachelipus rathkii
CTTGAACATGCTACTCTACTATTATCATACCCTAGTAACAGGCTCTATTATTAATAATGTATATATATACCACCTTTGGCAGCCTTCCTTATAGACTGTAGTCACGTACAATAGTAGCCTAAGTCTTCTTGGACTGCCTACCTAGGCAGCCTTCTTGACTGCTACTAATACCTATATATATAGGTATAATCAAGGTATATCTATATATATCATTAAATATTATATAATTATTTATATTAGTATACTATTTAAACTGTATAATACTACATCACTTAGGTGACTCAGCTATACTTACTAGTATATTGACTGCCTTACCTAGGCCAGCCTACTTCTTTTAACTGTCTTACCAGGCGCCTTCTTTGACTGTCACTATCACTAGGCTAGTACTTTAATACTTAACTGTATTACCGTTACCTATGGACATGATACCTGCATTATCATGTAGCTATATACCTACTACATATGAGCTCAGATAGTAGTTTACTTGATACTGCCCTCACTACTGCAGTCAAAAGGATATGCCTATGGATATACGTAGCTAAGTATTTTAAGAAGTAGTATGCTCCTAGGTATGTGCTGTAAGATAGGCTTCACTTATAGTAGGCTAGGTTACAAGATATTAGGTCTTGCCTAGTGATAGGTCAAGTAATGCAAAGTTCTCCTAATGTAGCAGATGTTTCAAGAAGGTGCTCCTACCGTACGGCTCAGTCAAGGTAAAGGACTGTCCACTGGACTCGGAGGCAGTCAAAGAAGGCTGCGTAGGTACGCTAGTCAAAAAGAAACTTAATGCCATTGCTTATAGTGCACTGCAAGAAGGGCTTACCACAGGTCGCAAGTTATTAATGAATCTCGCTGGGACCCTCAAGATAGGCAGTCTTACGGCTTAATCTTGCATAAAGGTAGTAAGGACTCCTAGTTAAAGGGCCTGATAGGTCAGAGGCTCAAGAACAGGCCGAAACTTTACCATTGCTCTATGACCCTACGAGACTGCGTGTTCTAAGGCAAGTCATGTAATAAGCTACGTGAGGATTAAGGCATTTAAGATAAGACTGAACCTCAGGTTTATGGCGCAGTCCTAATGAAAGAGCTGCAACTAGAGAGCTTCGAAAAGGTTCTCGCACACGTGTTTAGAGGCGCGTAGTCAGTCAAGAAGGCTGTATAGTTTAGTCAGTTACGGAAATTGTTTTTAGGTTGCCTTAGGTAGAATACTCAGTCAAGTACAGACTGCGGGCAATGCCATAGGTAGGCTCTCAGCGTAAAAAGGTCTGCACTCTGCGTAGGCTTGCACGTGTAGTATTTCTAGTCTCATTACAGATACGGTATAGACATGTCAAAGCTACATGGCTGTTATCTCTCATATGGGTTATGGCATACTTAGCCAAGACTTGCCTGGGATGGTAGTAGAAGTGGCTGCTAGGTAGGACAAGCGGGTTAGAAGGCACTGTCCTTCAGAGTAGTCGTCACGTTCCTAGCTAAGCGCTCTGTCCTCATGCTCTGCTAGTCTCAGTCTCAGAATCGTGTCTACTGCCTACTCTATCCGTGCTAGTCCAAGTAACGCGTCCTGTCCTTTACCTGCTCTCATCGTCTACGTTCCAGAACAGGTTACTGCCTAGTATTAGCAGTTTTATAAGTAAGGCTTGTCCATAGGTATAGGCAAGTACTACAAGTAAATGAGCTGTACCTAAGTGGATAGGCAGTTAAGAAGATGACTCATACGGTAGGCAGTCATAAGAAGTGATACCTATACTGCCTAACGGTAGGGCATATGATATTTAAGTATTTAAGGACTACTTCTGTCTACTAGCGTATAGGCTATATCAAGAGGCTGCCTTAAAGGTAGGCAGTATAAAGTAAGGTATAGCCTAGTATTAACATTCAGTTAAGTTAAGATACTGCCTAGGTAGGAAATGTAATACATAAAAAAAAAATAATAAAAAATGTAAGGCTCCTAGGTAGGGCAGTTAGTTATAACGCCTTATGTGATAGGCAGTCTAAGTGTATAAGGTATGCCTATAGGAATATAGAGCAGTTAATAAAGTATATAACTGCCCTATGGTATGGCTAAGTGTGCAGAGAATGTGTGAAAAACTTTCTTCAACTTTCTTAACTTTACTCTGAGAGCGTCACTTAGGTTTTTTTCAAAACAATTTTTTCCGTTTTCCTTGGACCATGCAAACCCACACACATTCACTATTCACCTAATCATTCACTATTAATATTGTGCGTTGTCCAATATACATCTCCTACTACTCCCCTCACATCCATTTCATCAGTTTACATACAAAAACACCATCCCTATCATTATTCTAACCAGGATTCCCTGATTAGATTCTAACCTTTCGCGCCTACCTTCCAAGATAGCGCTTCCTATGCCCTTGTATTTCCCTCATCATCCTCCTTCCAAACTGTTCATTTGACCTCTTGTTTTCCAAATTGAAACACCGTTTTAGATTTCTTTTTTCCCCTTATATAATTCCAAACATCTTCTTTTGAACCCTCACATTGGCTTTTAGTACATTCAATCACGCTCTTTTACCTCTTAACCGCTTTCTCACCTCATTCATGTCCACCATTCGCTTAACATCTTTACTTTCCGCACTTAGCACATCCACACACTTCCTTTACACTACTACAATTGCTTCCTTCATTTGCCCCAGATTTGCTCAGTATCAATTTGTTCACATTAACCATACTAGCGAGCGCTCTTACATTCTTATCCTTATTGTCTTGTTCACTTAAACTTCCCACGCCCTATTACCACCCACTTCCTTCCTTATCATCTGCCTCTCCATCCAAGCCCCCTACTAACTTAAATTTTACATAGAACAGACATCATATCGATAATCCCATTCCAAAACCCCTCACTGATTTAACATCCACACATACTTCAACATCCCTCTTCACAACACAAAATCAATCAACTTTTCACTTCGTTTACAACTCTACCTTACACCAACTCTAATATACTATGGATACTCTTGTGTTTAAAGAAAATATACTTACACACATATCCCTCTCCTCACAGAATCAATCAACTCCTACCATTAACATTTTCTCCCTGCCACCCCAAAACACCTGTTATACCATCCCTTTTATCACCTATCCCAACCATTCAGGTCCCCCAACACTATCAATCTGAAGCTCCCTACTCACCCCATCCAGGACATCATTCAGATTTCCCAAAAAATCTACTCTCTTAACGTTTCCCTCAGATGACCCAACGTCACAACTACACATACCTTGACCTTTTCAAACTTAAATTTAAACCATTAGAATTCTAGAGTGAACACACAAGTCTACCATAGCTTGTACCACAGGTCACTCATCAAAAATGCAACTCCTTCTCTCCCTCTCTCATTCCTTCCCACACCAGCGCACACACATTTCATGCCACACCACTCATTTTCACCGTTTCCTTTATCTTTGTTTAGTCACAGCGAGCAAATCAAATTTATGCCCTTTCTAATACATCCATCACTTCCTCCTCTTCTCCTCACATTTATTCCTTGACATTCCATGTACCCATACGATTCATACAATTTCGCCGTAAATTAGAAAGGTCGTTTACGGCGATCGCGACCATTCTCCGATGTGTGATCAGCATTCTCCTAGGCATGCATTAGGTGGTAGTGGGCAGCCAAGCCCCAACTACCACCGCCCCTTAGATCGCTTCTACACACGCACAGCGACCTACGATGGGGCAATCTTCACCCCCCACACACAAGGGATGAAGAGTAGTAAGAGCTGTAAGTGCGTATCTAGAAGAGGGGGTGTACTTTAATCATGTGTATATGATAGGGATAAATGGTGTAGTTAATATGCTTGCCTGGAGGGATGAGTTGGTTAAAGAATATGACGCAAAAGAGAAAAGATTGCACCATTTTAAAAATGGGAGTAATTTCAACACTTCGAGTAGGCGTGTACTCTCCCTCTATAATAATAATATAAATATATATAAATTTTTAAAATGTGTTATTAGTAAAGATAATAATATAATAGTGATAGATATATATATAAGTACGATAGTATAAATATATAGAAAGATGAGTTCAGATAAAGGAGAAGTTGGATCAACATTATTTCGAATGTTACCTATATATTTTGCTTCAGTGATTATCTAGAGGAAAGATCTAGATAATAGTTTGGGACTAATAGTTCTTTTAATAGCATAATGATAAACTAAATATAGACCCGAAAGAAATATTTTGTATAAATTATTGAACTGTAATATAAATATTATTAATACTAAGTTATAATATTGTATTACTAATAGATATTCATCATAGTGCAGTATAGAGCCACTAGATGGTATATAGTTCTCTTAATATATGTAATTAGATATTTATAAGTGGGTCCAGTAGTAATTAAATATTCAGCATGTAATAATAATGTGTATATAGTAAATATATATAGTTTATATTATGGTCGGGAGCATCCCGGAAGAAGCAGGAGCGATTTTTGAAATAGTAACAAACGTTGTGAATAAATATTCATTTTTATTATCGAGGAACATTTATACCGCAGAAGCTTAAACAAAAAAATTAGAAAAAAATAAAACCGCTTTTTTAAGATAAAAATTCAAAATTTGAATTGTTAAAAATTGTTGAAAGATTTACAGTTTTTTGATAAATCAAAATCGGGCTTTACTCCCGTGTGAGACGGAAAGTTGCCAAATGTAAATTTTTTTTTTTAAAACGGACAAATACCCCCGTGAAACAAGAAACGAGAAGAAATTATGATCTCGGCCTACCGGGGACGACGGGGGGACTTCGTTCCCCCCCTCTGTCCCTCCCGTCGGCTCAACCCCCTAAAAGGCTATAAAAAGAAAAAAAGAATATTTCTCCCATATACTTATCAGGCGACATTTGGCACTTTTCTCTCGGACTGCAGCTTTCAACTCATGTCAAGTCATTTAAACCTGAACTTTTATTAGATTAAATGGAGTATTGAAAATATTGAAAAATAAATTTGTTTTAATTTTCTGCGGTAAAAATGTCTCCGGAAATTAATAAAATGATAAATTATTTTCGTGTATATGTTATAGTTTTCTAGGTTACATGCCTGAACTTTTCGGAAGGCTGGCCATATATATTATATATAAATAATATAATAATATATAAATATATATATATATATAATATATATAAAGATAGAATATATATAGATAGATAAAATATATATATATTTAATATCGTATATATAGATATATAACTATATAATATTATATAATAATAAAAAGTATAGATATAATACTGATATAAATTAATATAATATATAATATATATATATATATATTTTATATAATATATAATATATAGATATATAATTTATATATATTATATATTAAATATATAAGATAAACTATATAAATAATATATATAATATATAAGTATAAATAATATCAGTATATATATCTATATATATATATAATATAATATTATATAAATAATATATATAATAAAAATATATATATAAATATATATATATATAAATATATATATATATATATTAAGTATATAGTAATTATAGTTATATATATATAGTATATATATATATATTTAAAATATATATATATAGTGTAATATAATCTATTATATAATACTTTATATATAATAGATATAATATATAGTATATATAGTATATATATAATAGTAATAATATAAATTTGCCTCTGACGGAAAAGCCAGAGTCTACATGAAATCACTTTGTTTGAGATAATAAATCATAAATCAAGTAAAGAAGCTTAGATGACCGGACAGTAGTTTGAAAGGTTTAATTTATGACAATGTAGAAATAAAAAGAAAGAGATACCATGCAGATATGAATTATCCTATACTCAATACCAGAACGGACAACCGCACATAACAGGAAAAAAAAACTGGATGTATAGTAGAGAGATAATTAAATTTTAATTAATCTATCACGATGGGGATAGTTGAAGAATCGAAGACTCCTAAACACAACCTAATTTTTCTTAGAATTCTGGTTTAGTGAGAGAAATATGTTGTTCTTCTAATAAGAAGTAAAATCACTAGAAAAGGAAATGCCGAGAATATTAAGAGAAGGGGAAGGTTTCAATTAGTGTTCGAAAGCCTTGCTGAGTTAGATCGATGAAAGAACAAGTAAGCAGTGAGAACAAGATATGTTCTCTCTCCATCAAATTATTAAAATGAAAAGGCATCAGAGTAAGTGCTCTAAGTCAGTCGTTCTAGAAGCTGCTATTTGATGTTGATTCTTTCAAGGTGAAAGGAATTACAAATGGTGCGGGAATACAGCTTAAGAGCGATAGTGAGGAAGTAATTCAAAAGTTTAACATTATAAAGACAAAAAATTAGTTGGGATAAGACAGAAACAATGAGGGAATTCATTTAGGTAGATTTAAAGATGAAACAATGTATCTACAGATGAACCGATCCGGGGCTAATAAGTTTGGAAAAAGACCGCGGGTTTCTTATGCCGGGGTTGACTGCAGTCGAGTTGCACTTGTACAAAGTGGTTTAAATAAAAATTAAAAAAGTCCTAAAGTTATAGTTAATTTTAAGAAACAAGTGATCACTTAAAGTCCTCTGACTAAGGTACTAAGGTACCCACTTGAATTTGATATTTGTGAAGATTGCCTTTGCTTTAGTTGTGCGTTTTCTTAACCCATTTTCTCAATCTAATAACGAAAAAGTGAAAGAAACAATAATGAAATTACACCTTTTATTTATACTGTGGAAGCATTTAAGAAATTTAGTCATTAATTAAATAACCATTATCCAATAACCATAACCAACCAGTAACCAATGAAAGTCTTAATTTTAATTAAAGAAAAGATCAATGAAAATAGAAAAGTTATAAATATTTGAAATTTGAAAGTTAGAAAATTGCAAGTTTACATCAAACATAAAACACCTTAATAACATCATTTTCATTGCATTCTCTTCAAGTATTGAATGTCTTACAATTAAATGGAGAGTGTGCCAGAAACATCCTAAGTCTTGATATCCAGCTTTTTCTACTGCCAAAACTATATTATTTGCATTGTCTCTTACAATGCAGTGGATCTTGTTTAATTTCCAGTCTTTAAAGATACCCTTTAAACTTAGTGATATATTTGAAGCATTATGTACAGCATTGTACCGGATACACCTCAATTAACAGCAAGCTTTCTCTCAAATTCATCTGTAATGCTTCGTAATAGACAATAAAATAAAGGTAAGAAGAGTCTATATAATCATTAAGTATTGCATATACAGTATATGATATATATAATATTATAATATATATAATATATAATAATATATATATATAATAATAATATATATATATAATAATATATATAGTATATATATATATATATACTATATGTATATATACTATTTATATATATATATATATAATTATATAGTATCATATATATAATATGTATATCAATTATATTATATAATATTAAAATATATATATATAGTATATAGATAATATATATATAGAATATAATATAATATTATATTATATATATAATATTATAATATTATATATATATATATATATATAGATGGATGTTTGAAGGGTATTGATAATAATTCACTGATATACCAAATATATATATTATATAATATTATAATAAATAGATAATATATATATATAATATATACATATATCTTATATATAATATCAAGATATATTTAATTCATATATATAATAAGTATATTAATATATATATAGTAAATATATGAATAAATAAAATATCGTAATTATACTGAGTAAATATTTTTTGAATTTTTAAATCTATGTTAATGTGTCTATCACTTGTATTTTATTCAATGTAAAAAACAATTATACTATTAAAAATTATTCTTGAAAAATATTATGCAATTTGCCATTTGTGATAAAATCGTGATTATCGTTAAAAAAAAAAAGTATATCCAACCCAAAGTGACAGATACCAGATTTATCGCTAAATCTGGCAATCTAAGGAGCTACTAATGGGTCCATTTTATCACTTTTGTATTTTTTACCATTTTTCACACTTTTTACCATCTGACAAAGCGCTTTTAAAGTAGAGCATCATAAGCACATACACAAAGTCTTCCCGAGTTGTCCAACTAACCGTAAAGAAAATGTCAGCAGCTGACTGGTGATCACGGCCCCACTCCAGAGATGTTTTGACGTTTTTTCTACAGAGGCAACCACTTGCACCTCAAAGCAAAGACTGGTTTCTCAATGTCAGCGAGACCATTTTAGGAGACTCTGGAGCTTTTCCAAACGGCCAGGAAATTCAAGCACGTTAGCAGTTGGCTTGTAAGATTTCTCTACGTTGTTAAATTTTGACACTTTATGTGTCAATTTATCGGTGTCTATTGGTCGGTGAGTATTTTTTTATTATGTCTTAGGAAGAACTATCTGAGTTATTTAATCTAACTTTGGTGTTGACCCTTAAAAAGGTATTTTTTGTTCTTGAAGTTTTAAATGGTCGGTTAAGACAATCTGGATAGACTCCAATATGTGTTAGCAATTTTTTTTACCTTCCAAAAGTCTTTACGTGCTTGTTGGGACTTATTACGTTGACAAAAATCGATAGAATTATCAATAAACTAAGTCTATCGATTTTTGTAGTAAGGGGGCACACCCTGTCGCTAAAAATGTTGCAAGCGAATGTTGTAATCAACATTTTGCAACATTCATTTTTTGGAGTTTGAGGCGTCAAATTAGGGGTTTTCTTGGGTCTTGAAAGCTGCTTCTGAGGTCGGCGAGGCGTTTGGAGCAGAAAATTCCAAGTCATGTCGGCCGTTAACTTGGATTATCACTAACGTCGTTACATTTTGACCCTTGGGGGAGTCAAATTATGGGTTTACAACTGGGTTCCAACTCAAACTGGCAATCATAAGTTGGCGACCTACTCTTTGCCCTATCCCCTCAAAACTTGGCAACCTAACAGTTGGTGAAGTCCGCTAGAATGAGTTGAGGTTTCACGCAGCTGCACCCCATGTAGGGTGTGCTGAGCACCTCTAAGTAGGAAATGGCCGTAGGAAGACGAAAAGCACAGAGTGCGTAGGAGAAGAAGGAGGATTCGAGGTTAAAGAAGACGACGGAGCCTGAGTTGACTCATGAGCCGGAGCACTGAGCCGGGGCCGGGGTCAGAAGAAAAATAAATGCATGGAATGCATAGCAGAGGAGATGATGAGAAAGAACAGAAGTAGGAGTCTGAGTTGACTCATGTGCTGGCATAAGCGGAGACGGAGACGGGGCCGGAGCGAGCGGAGGCCGGAGTAAAGATAAGAAAAAGAGATAATGCATGGAATGCATAAGGAAAGAAGATGGAAGAATGATGAAAAGAAACAGAAGAAGTCGGAACTGAGAACAAAAATGCGGAGATCGTGGCTATGAGCGTTGCTGTAGTAGAGTTAATATCTGGATACAGGAACATATTGGGGCTAATGAAGTGTTTATTCTATGTTTATAATGAGTAGAATCCGATTTTAAGGAATTCAGAGCCTAAGTATGTATAGAACCGGGGAAGGGCCAGAATCGATAAAGCAAAGAGTGCTTGGCAGAAGAATGAAAGAGCGAATTAACGAAGATGATGGTTCTGATGAATAAAAATGGAAGTCCCCATTTGAGATGGGGACGAGCCAACAAACGGGAGTTTTACCTTGAGTGAATTTTAATGGTGAGGTTCAGCTATTAATTACATAGATGATCATATGACAATCACCAAATGTTGCACAATAATATATGAAATTTAGTACAACGGGCTTATAATTATATGGTCTTTATTAATGGATAATTTTCTTAGTGGCCACTCTGGGCACCAATGTGTTGCACAAATTATGAAATTAGCACAAGAGCTTAATTAATTATATTGGCTACTTAATCTAATCCTTACCTAAACGGGTAAAAATAATCACCTAATATTGTCCAGTAACCTTGCTCAACATACTTCTTGCCTCATTATTATTATATTACGGTATCTCTTCTCTCTCTCTCCATCCTATCTCTCTTTCTCTCTCTCTCATCT
>JABUQX010033722.1:35000-40000 GCA_015478945.1 Trachelipus rathkii
GTTTAATTTTTTACTTATTTTATATAATTTTATTTTATTTGCTAAGAAGTTTTATTATTTTATGTTTTTTATATTTTAAATTCTATTTTGTTTAAAATTGCATTTATAAATTTGTCCTTTAATTCTTTTTTTAACTTTTATTTTACATTTATAATTTGAGTACCAAGTTCATTAATTGTAGTCTTTATTATTTGCAGCTAAATTTTCACACTTTTTCATGTTTAATTTTAGTAATTTCTTCAGCGTTTTTAAGCTTAATTTACCGCCTGCTATAGAAGAAGGAATTTAAGTTTTATTTTGTGTTAAGTTTTCTATTTTTTGTTTTAATTTCCATTTTCTTTTTGCTTTAAAGTTTTTTTAATTTTAAACACTTTTTATCTATAACAATTTTATTTTAGTTTTAAAATTTTTTTTTATTTTAAAAACTCACCATTAACAACATTTCTAGGCTTTTGTCATAAAAAATAATTTTAAACCAAAATTTTAAAAAAAAAAATTATATATTTATTAAAAATACTACTTTAATTGCCCTAGAGCAGTAAGCAGAAGCGAAAACATACCAACATCCCCCAACCATGCCATGGCCATGCTCTACTGACTTACTGCTTTAAGTCATATTTGTATCATTTCGGCTAAACATAACATAAAAATATTTTTTTTGTATAAACACAACATTAAAATAATTTTCTTTGTATGGAAGATATATAATTTACTAAAATATTTTATGTTTCTAATTAATCTTTATTCTTTTAATTCATTTTATAAAAAATATCAATTAATCAATAAGATAAATAAATTAAACTGGTGTAAGTCATAACCCTTTTACTATTTCTGATCCATTATTAGTGGATTAAAGTCCTATTCAAAGTTTTTATTTTTTGCCATAAACATACATAAAAATAAGTTCTTGTATAAGATTACTAAAATTAAGTTTTTTTGAATGAACATAACAAATAAATTTATTAGAAATATTATATGTTTTTACTAATTCTTTTAATTCGTTTTTATACTTAAACATTCAAAATATCAATTACATAGTAGTATTTAACAAAACACCGCAAAAGAAAAATTTATCTTAATCTATATATCATACTAACAAGAATAAATGCTAACATAAAGTCTTCACATTAATAAAGGTTATGACACTACCAGAACTAAGAATATACTGTGCAACATTACAACTTAACAATCATTTCGTATGAATATCTGTTTACCAAAATAACAAAGTACCCCCTTGCTTTCTCAATCGGCAAAGGTACTAACATTAACGCACACAAAACTTAACTTATTCATCTTTTAAATATTTCTCTACAATAACAGTTGTTCATTTTACATTACCATAGTAATTTTTAAGAAAAAGGCAGGAAAAAATTAAAATTATATGCTACTAATTATCATACTGACATCGAATAAATGAAGCAAAAACAGTGTTTTTCACATCAAATGAATAAGCTTAACAAATAACCTGAACTAAGAGCCCCCACATAATGTTAACACAACCTAACATATTTTACTGTATGAATAAGCTGCTAACAATAACAAGTTTCCCTACTTATCAACTGTTAAATTATCTTAATCTCATTGCTACTAAATTATCTTACTATTGCATTTTTCAACATTTCTCTTAACAGCATTTGTTAATTTTCTATCAATGTATATATTAACAAAAAATATAATGTTTCCATTTCCTTATCCTTATAGCTATCATACTGACAATCGATAAATAATTGTAACATTATAGTTTTCACATCAAAAAGCAAACAAATTATCAACTTAAAATAAGATTATTAACTACTTCTACATATTCTTGCATCAGCAAAACAATCTCAAAATGTTGTATAAATAATTAAAAATAAGTCCTTGGTAGATAATATCAAATGTAAATTGAAAATATTTCTAAAATATATGTGTCTCATTTATACAAATTTATGTTTTACTGATAGTAAATCCACGAAACAAGGGTCTATCTACATTACGCTTCTCAAAAAACAAATTTTTCACACACTATGATTTTTTTCAACATATCATTTTTCATTTATGATAAATAAAAAATTTAACCTTTAAGCAATGTTTCGTAATTCATGCTAACTTAGTACATAACTCTGATCATTTCCTCCAAAAATGATTTGTACACATTAACAAACTATCCTACTTAGCAACACCAAGGTTAACGAACTTATAATTCAGATGTTTTACCCTGAGGTCTTATCCTTCACATAACCCTATCTAAGTGCATAATAAATTTATGCTTCATTTTACTTTATGACTCTTTTTATTTATATACATTTCGGCTGACGTCATAGTTTGCCCAACTTACACCCCTCTCTAAGGAGTGACACCCCAAATGCGACTTATACGCCCTTCGTGGGGCTGACCTTAAATGGGACTTAATCGCAGGGAAAAGAATGATTTCCTTTATGGGGCTTTATTGAAATAGAAACTCGTGAAATTTAATTGTAGTATCCTTAGCTAGGAATGAGTGAAAGGAGAAGACTCAGGGTAACCACGGTTGGATGTCCCAAGTTAACGTTAAGAGGATGGTTTTGACTTTTTGGCTCCGGGCTGAATCATTTTGCCCAGTCTTAAAATTGGAACGGCACAAATTGAATTTTCATGCCCATTTTGATCAAATTAAGCAGCAAAACTGCAGCTTTTTTTGACTTCTAAACACGTAATTTTTCGGGTGTTTTCCTGTGTCTATAGTAAATTTTTTTTTTTCCTATTTTAATTTTTTTTAATTCTATTTTTTTTTTCTGATAGCTGCTTTGATGACGTTCTTCAATTTTTTCAAAATGACTTCATACTTAAAATATCAAGGATTGGCAACTATTACATGAAAAAATTATTGGAACGAAATCATTGATATTTGACCAAATCGGAGCACATGGTCTACTTTTCAAACTAATTTTCTTTTGGTTTTGAAATTAAAGAAATTGCAAAATAATTTTTCGCTCATCGATCAATATGAAATTTACAGTGGAATCATAATTAGGGAAAATAACCCTTTTTATTTACATATTTTATTTTATTCTTTTACCTTTTTTTTTTTTAGAATGAAAAAGTTTGGATTTTGTCTTTGGAACAAAATTTTCCCAAAAATTTTTTTGGAATTTTAATTTTTATTTTTTAGTATACCAAAAAATTTCTTTGGCTAAAAAAAAGATGTCTCGCCTACTAATAATTGCCCTGAAAATTTGATGTTCATAGGATGAGAAAAAAAAAATCTCAAAAAATTTCACTTTTTAAAAAATGTTTTACGAAAAAGTGAAATTTAAAAAAAAAAATCTCTAACTCATTGTAATTTTATGACATTTTTCGCTCATCTGATAACATTCAAAACTTTCAGGATAGCAACTACAGTTTTAGTGAGATAACATCCATTTTATTTAGATTTATATTTTGTTGATCAAAAAAATGTTTTGTTAAAATTTTCAAAAAAAAATTTTTTTTTTTAATTATTTTACTTGTTATTTATAAATAAATTTTATTCAAAATTTTAGTTTCTTTGTACGTTAAAGCAGATGTACATTTTTTAATTACATAATATCTTTGTATATGCAGTACGTTTTGAATTTGTTCCTTGGAAAATAAAATTTTTAAAATTTTTCAATTTCAAAGCCCAAAAAAGCAAGTTTTGAAAATCGACCAATGATGCGTGGTCAAAATTATTTATATTTCGTTCCAAAGAAATTTTATGTAGCAGTCAATTTTGTGTATTTCAAGTTTTGACTTCATTTCGAAAAAAATTGTAGGCGTTGATGCCAAAAATTTTCTAACAGGCTTCAAAAATTTAAATACAAAAGAAATGTCAACAGACAGAAAAATACCTGAAAACGACGTTTTAGAGGTCAGAAGAGCTGGGTTTGCTGTTTTTAGCTGAAAAAAATGGGCTTGTAATTAATATAGAATTCGGGTCCATTTTTAAAGACATTTTTGAAGGATATGATGAAAGGTAATGTGCTAAAGTTTTGCAAATGTCACAGAACTTTGGCTTAATTTAAATTTGTTTATTTTAACATCACATGAAAAATCTTATGTGAAAAATCATAGGTTAAGGTGTGAAAAGATGTGTATTTTGAAGGCGGGTGTATATAGACACATGTTATCTTGCTTTATGATGCAGTAAAGCAGGATTAATGAAGCAAAATTTTTAATAAAATATTTCCAATTTTAATATGATATTTCTGCAGGAACTTATTTTTCATGTTGTTTTTTACAACATTATGAGTTTGTTCGAAACGCAATGGTATGCTACGTATGCCAATGTTCTTGTTTAGGCGACATTAGGTTTGCATTATTGATGTTGAATACTTCGTTATGTTAGCACAATTTGTTGGTTTATATTTAAATTCGTTTGGTTTATATAATATTATAATAATAATAATCAATAATAATAATTAATAATAATAATTATAATAATAATAATATAATTAATAATAATAATAGATAATAAATATTAATTAGGTCGGACTATGGTGAACTACTACTACTTACCTTGTTAGAGAGTGGGAATCGCAGTGTATTAATCTCAGCCATTTGATGTAACAAAATTATGAAGTCAAAGCAAGCTTGGATTAAGCATGCACTATTCTGGCTCAGCTCATACTCATTCTTCGCTCCGGAGTCCAGTCGACTCTTTTCGAATTCTTAAAATTGTTTCTATATTTCTTCCTCAGCTTTGCATCCTTGCTTTATTTCTTTGGCTTTTCTGGGAGCCTACTCATGGGAATCTCAGATACCGCTAGGAATCCTGAAGCCTCATAAATCAAATTCTAACGGTTTTGGGTAATATTGGGGAAAGATATGCCCATTGGTTTATTTATAATGTGCTTAATTCAAAGATTCATTCCAGCTCGCGGTTAAGGCTTCAGCAGGCTCCACTCAAGTGACTCCTCAAGCAAGAACCTTTACTCGCGACCAATGCTTCCTTATTCGATTCTTTTAGAAGCATGTCGCTGCTTATTTTCATCTAACTATAGCCAATAAAATCAACAAAAAAA
>JABUQX010033722.1:47500-57992 GCA_015478945.1 Trachelipus rathkii
AAACAACATCGCCGTTGCTCACCTATGCACAAACATTGCTCATCGATCCACCCGACGCCCCATCCGCGGGGTTGGTGGCCTCAGTGATAAGGTGGTGCCTCAAAGACCTCTCCGTCAGCTTGCTCTTTGCAGTGTCTTCTATCTTCAATAATTTCTGCAACAATCCCGTTCTTTATTCTAATTTAACATATTTAAAACCTCTCTTCTTATTAGTGTCACCTCTTGTTCTTAACTCAAACTCAAGTGCTTATCACCAACAGCAAACCCTTTTCTTTTTCCTTTTCTTTTTTCTTTGGCTGAAAATTGAGGATAGAGCAGTAGAGGAAACAGGAAACTGTTTTATGTTGGGATGATTAACTACGAGTTTGAGTTAACAGAAGGTGATATCTACTAAGAAGAGATGGCTAATCAAAGAGTAAAAACTTGAATTAAGACCAGGATTGTTGCAGAAATTATTTAAAATAGAAGACTGCGCAGAGCAAGCCAATGGAGAGGTCTTTGAGCATCAATCTTATCAATGGACCTCCAGCAAGTGATGATAAGGGCGTCGGCGATCTCTTAATGTTTGGATCACCCCTTAAAGGGTCTCCGAGAATGGTTCATGCTTCGCCATTTTTAAATTGCATAAATGGTAATGTTTGAGTATGTGCTTGAAAATCAGTGGTATACATATAAACAAGGTGAGGGAAGTGGGAGTGTAAGTCTCTCCGGTGTAAGGTCAAGAGTAAGCTCGAGATACACTGCGAAAAGGTGAAACGTGAAAAGGTCTAATCAAAGCGAAATGGGATACAGAGGAATGCGCCAGCCAAACCTAACGCTACACGGACTCTTTCAGTCTCGAACAATGTCCTCCGTACATATATATATATATATATATATATATATATATATATATATATATATATATATATATATATATATATATATATAAATATTTTACATTCATTTATATATATATATCTATTTATATATATATATTTATATAAATATATATATATATATATATATATATATATATATATATATATATATATATATATATATATATATATATATATATATATATATATATATATATATATATATATATATATATATATATACTCTTTAATATATATATATATATATATATATAAAGTTACTACGTGACTTTATTTTTGCGTCAATCAAATGTGACTCTCCATCACACGCCCTAAATTGAATCATTGATTACTGAATATTGTTCACCGGCGGTTGTTTTGTGTGTCGTGATATTGTTAATATAAATTTATTTTATATTCACTTTCTTTTAATAATAGGTTAAGCAAACATTCTGTGCTTATTAAAACTTGTAATAATGATATAAAAGTAATTGCATTACTTTTCTAACTTTTCTAAGAACTTAAATTGTAAAATATTCAAATTATTGGCATGTTGCCACCCAAAAAGAATCGATAATTCATTTATTGGTAAGTGATAATATTGATTATTGAGCATCATATATATATCTATAGACTAATAAATATAAATGTACATATAATGCTCATGATTGTTTTACAGAAAATAATAATTTTATGGTATTTACCTATTTGTATGCATCTATATATTTATGTATATAAATGCGAATAAATATGTATTGGCCATTGTTTATGAGTCGATATTCAGGGTGCTCCCCTTTCTCTTTCCCTTTTAGATGCGTGTTGGCCTTCAATCATATTGTAATTGTATTGTTATTATAACGGCTTTTAATATTTGGAGTATTAAGATAATTAGAGTTGTTTTGGAATGTTAATTATATAAGTGCAATGATTCAATATATTTTGTTGTGAAAAGAGGTAAAATAAGGAATTAAAAACTATCTAATCACGATTAGTTTGATTACCCTAAAAGCCTTGTCTACAGACGAAATATAGCCTTAAATTTGGCGACCTTATAGCTTTTTTCTCTTGTCAGATGCTCTCCTTGCTTCCTTATCTACGATAACGCTTGCTCCAGTCTCTACAAGAATTTAATTTTTTATTTTTTTTTGGCAATAGTTGTTACTGCATCGTCCTTTCTCCGGTTTTTTTTACCGACCCCCCACCTCATCTATTAATTTCATTATAAATTAATATTCAAAGAAAGTAGAAAACTGCGTATTTCTACCAACGAATGCAATTCTTAAAAATTGCCATCAAAAATTTCATTCCAAAATAAAAACTCCTCTAAAATAGAAGTCGTTATAATTGCAATTTTATTACTCTAAAAGTTGTGTATGTATAAATTATTATATATACATGATTTACTAATGGTTTCTACTGACTACATGGAATGAGAGAGAGTTGCTGTAGGAAATTCCATTCGCGAAAGTAACTACCCAGACTACGTCATCATTACTACCATGAAGACCGCCAATTTGAAATCATAAGGCCACTCCTTTCCTTCGGGAAGATCGCTACTACTAATACCCGCTATTACAAGAGGCGGGACAGAGAGTCTTCAAGTCAGACCCCTCTGACTAGAACTAATAAGTAGAGTCATCCCAAGAGATAAGTGACTCCTCATACTACTTATTATTATTGTCATTGTTAAATAATAATAATAATAATAATAATAATAATA
The DNA here is from genome assembly GCA_015478945.1 of Trachelipus rathkii. Classification (NCBI taxonomy): domain Eukaryota; kingdom Metazoa; phylum Arthropoda; class Malacostraca; order Isopoda; family Trachelipodidae; genus Trachelipus; species Trachelipus rathkii. The sequence continues at coordinate 50,081 of JABUQX010033722.1, forward strand.
ATAATAATAATAATAATAATAATAATAATAATAATAAATTATTATTATTATTATAAATACTAAAAAAGAGTTCAATGTATCCACTCGAGAAATGCAAACGCTGCGATGTTCATTTTCTGCTGAGGAACAGCAGAATTGAGTTTCAAGGTGGAATTAATACCACTTTGTAGCTTGTTACATTTTTATTCTTAAGGCAGTGATATTTATACTGTAATATATATATATATATATATATATATATATATATATATATATATATATATATATATATATATATATATATATATATATATATATATATATATATATATATATATATATATATATATATATATATATATATATATATATATAATTTTCTCTTTGCGGAAAAGAATCTGAGAAGGAAAGAAAATCTTTTTGTTCTGTATATATATATTATATATAGTAGTAAGAATACTTTCAGGAATAAAATTTTTTTTTTATTCTATATATATATTATATATAGTAGTAAGAATACTTTCGGGAATAAAAAGATTTTCCCTCTTCTTTCTCATAATTACAACATTCTTTCTTTTATATATATATATATATATATATATATATATATATATATATATATATATATATATATATATATATATATATATATATATATATATATATATATATATATATATATATATATATATATATATATATATATATTTCTTTCTTTCTTTCTACCTTCCTCTTTTCCCCAAGATTGGGGGTAAGGTGCTGTACAAGCATCGGAAAAGAAAAGCAGTAGGAGAACATGACAAACGTCGAAAAGAAAGCCCAGCCTTACCGCCCCCTCTGTACCATTAATTAGTGAGAGCTCGTCACAGACAGAAAATCCACACTAGAGCATCATGGGACCGCGACGGACCCTCACTATGGTAAATCGTCAATGTAAGGGTTCATCCCCTGGCCCAGGTGGGTCACAACCATGCCCCCATACAAAACCCCGCCATTCTCTCCTATCATGCACCTTTATTCTCGCCTCTGCCAAACTCACATTTCTCTCCTTCAGACATTCGTTCACCGACTCAATCCACTTTCTCTTCCGTCTCCCAGCCGGTCGGTTCCCACACTCACTATACATCCGCTTAACCAGCCGACTATCATTCATCCTTTCCACATGACCAAACCATCTCAACATACTTTCATTTATTCTCTCATTTACCCCTTTCTTCACACCCCACCACTCTCTAATACGTTCATTCCTCTCTTTATCAATTCTTCTCACACCTAGCACACCCCTAAGATTGTCCATCTGAACATATATATATATATAATATATATATATATATAATAATAATAATAATAATATATATATATATACATATATATATATATATATATATATATAATTATAATATATATATATATATATATATAAATATATATATACTAATAATATTAATAATAATAATAAGATATATTTATATATATATATATAAATATATATACAATCAAAAAAAAATAATAATAATATATATATATATATAATATATATATATATATATATATATATGTATAATATATATGCATAACCTCAAGAATAACACTATCTTATTATAAACCTTTTCATAGATATATGTTGAGACACTACATATATATATATATATATATATATATATATATATATATATATATATATATATATATATATATATATAATATATATATATATATATATATATATATATATATAATAATATATATATTTTCTAATATATATATATATATGGGTGGAAAGAGAGATTGGAGTAATAATAATAATAGTATAATTATAACAACATATATATATATATATATATATATATATATATATATATATATATATATATATATATATATATATATATATATATATATATATATATATATATATATATATATATATATATATATATATATATATATATATTTCAAATATCTTTCAACATGAATGGGACCCAACCCATAGTGACTACTGAGGGTAGTGCTGCTACTTCTACTACCACTACCATTACTACTACTGCTGCTACCGATACTATTACTCCTGTGAGTGATACCAATACCAATACAGTCTCAGCAGGTTCAGTAGTAAATGGTGCTTTGCAAGCTCCACCTGGGGGCGCATATGGTGGTATTCCTTCGCAAGTAGTAACTACCTCGACTCCATACAACATACCTAATCCTTATTCTTTGCATGTACCTAATACTATGGCTGAACAGCATGTGCATGGGGCTCCCCCATCTTCAGTAGCTAACATAGGGACTCTTTCCTATCCTTACGCTTATAATGCTATTCCTACGCCTTCTTATAACGCTTACTTAGGTATACCTGGCACTTATCATTATTATCAACAACAGCAAATTCCCTCTGCTCTTCCATCCTTCCCAACTGGTCCTACTGCACCTAGTAACCACCCTATTCATGGACCTCATCATGAAAACGTGATTCCGACTCCTGGTAATATACACCGTTTCTATAACACGAGGTATCCTGTCCCGACACTTGAAGGGTATGATTCAAAAGGGGTTTTTACAGGGGTGTCAGTGAGAAGGTGGCTTTCATGTATGGAAGATTATTTTAAAGCAGATGGAATAGATACTGATGAGAAAAAGTTAGCTTCCTATTCCAGGTATGTCGACGCTAAAGGTTCATGTAGAGAACTTATGAATGAACATGAAGAGCTCAGATTCGCTAAAACATGGAATGAGTTCGCAAGAAACCTTTTAAAAATTCTTGATCCGCCTACGGCCGAGTCAACATTTAGTACATGTAATGTCATTGATGAAATAAATTGGAATCGTAATAGTCCTCTCATATTGTATGCCACTGAAGTATCCAAGGCAGTACAAGAGTTTGAGAGACATTTTTATGCTCAAAATGGAGAGAAGCTTTCAGACAAATTAAAAAGGACATTAATATTTTCTAAAGTGTACAAAAATATTCCAAAACATTTTCAGCCGAAAGTTATTGAATATTTTGATGCAAATTTGTCCTTCACCTCTCAAATTGAACAATATATAGCAAAAACATCCAATGCTATTTCAAAACCTTTTCAAGGAGGATCATCCAACCCTTCTCGACATAGTCAGAACGTACGCTCATTTCAGGCAGAATCTCCTACGGAAAACTCTCAAGTTAATGATGCCAGTTCCAATGTGAGAAGAACGGTAGACAGACCTAAGTGTTGGAGATGCGAACGTTTCGGGCATAAAACTGACGAGTGTCGTTATAGACAATACTGCTCGACTTGCATGGGGTATCATGCAAGAGGGACGCAAGATGCGTGTAGAGGCTCTTCCTGGGATTATAAGAGTCCCCAAGCGTTAAAGAGAGTCAAAAATTTATCTCCTGATGGAGGTAGACAGAGAAATCAGGCACAGCAGACACAGGAGAGGGTTAAGAGTAAAAATAATGGAAGGAAGAATAATAATAGGAATGGAGGGAGAAGGGAGCAGAAGGGAGGCAACTCAGTAGTGCATAATGCTTCTCGGGCTTCTCCTCAAGCTTCTTCTTCTTCTTATAACCAACGTTTCACTCCTACTTATGCTCGCTCTCAATCTTTCAGATCTCCTAATGCACCTCAATCTAATTTCTCTTATCCTAACACTTACTATAACTCACGCATGCCTCAAAGAAATATGACCAATCCTACTAATAACCGTCCTTATTATAATTCTTATAATAATTATAATAATTATAATAGAAGACAAAGTATGAATAATATGAATGAAGAGTATATACACTCTCCTTTTGAGACTAATAACTCTCAAACTCATATAAATTCTTCAGAAGACTATTATCCTTCATATTATCCTCAATATGAAACAAGGATGAGGAGTCCTCCTTCTGAGGGCCCCCCTTTTCAGCAGTAGTTAGATATTCTTCTCCGACTCCGATATCTGACGAAAATAAACTTTCAGGAGTCTGTCAGAAAGACTTCGTCCCTTCTACTACCTATTTTCCTACAGAAATCTCTGCTCTATTGGTAGACGATGATCTTTCTGTCCCTAACTCTTTTAATATTCTTTCCACTTCTTCCCTTAGGAAGAAAGGGATAGCATATAGTTTGCCTATACAATTAACCACTAATAATGCTTACGTATGTAATACAGCAGCTATGATTGACTCAGGAGCATGTCGTAGTATAGTCCGGCATTCTTTTTATAAGAAACTATGCATGGCTTCCCCTAAAAAGGAAGATAAGCCAATTGTACTCCCTGTGGACTTAGATTTAAGATCTATATCGGGCCAAAAATTGAAAGTTTATGGCCTTACTGAACTATATATAATCTTAAATGGGAAATATTATCTTGCACGCTTTTATATAGTTGATGACTCTTCCTCGTTTTCTCAAGATGTATTGATTGGAACAGATGTATTAAAAGAGTTGCCTATTTTAATAAATGCTAAGCATGATATAGTGCATGTATGTAATGATTCTGGAAGGAAAGTGCGTGATATACCGTTAGTCATAAGTGCTATACGATCTTATTCGAAACGTTCGGATAAACAAAACCCTTTCAATTACATTGAAGGCAGCCTTCCCCAACATACACATCCTACATATAGTTCACATGGACATTTACCAAACATGCATAGTCAAAATGATTTTAGATTTAAGGAAAATCATAAATTTAAGGATAATGGCAGATCTTTGAAAGAACCCCCTCCTCCGGGAGCCTTTAATTCCCCTGATCAAGGAATTATCGGGACCTACGGTAGGGATTCTTTTCAGAGATCTTCCTATTTAGATAGGGTTAATTATAAAGAAACTTCTGGTACTTCTCTACGAGGAGACAACACACCTTTCCACAGAAGGACCTTTTCAAGGCTTCACGCTGTTGGAAACTCAGGAGCACCTCTTCGAGGAGGCTCTAATATTACACCCAGGGGGGATCTTTTTTCTAAGATCTTCTTCTGCTGAAGTTTCTAGTGCATCTTTACAAGATACACGTGCCGAAGACCTAGACAGTGGTTTAACCCTGCTCAGGTAGCCCTCTTTAAAAATCACATAGTTGGTAGACGTTGGTCAAATTTTTCACGGCTTACCTAACCTTATTTAAACCTTTATTTTGATAAACTAGGTTATTGTTTGATTATATTTGATGCATACATCTTCAAAGGGATGACTGAGACAAACTTTCATGAAAACAAAATTTTTTTAAAACCTTTTATAAAAACACAATGTTACTTTTTTTTAAAGAAACTCCAAAAAAAATACCATTTTTTTAATATATAATAAAAAAAGCATAAAACTTTTTTTTAATTAAAATTTTTGTGCAAATAAACAAAAAATGTGTAGAACCATCGATATTTTCATCCACATCGCCATTTATGACTCTACTGCCTCTAAGAAATGAAATGAAAGTGAGCTCTAATTTTTTTTATGTAAAAATGAAATATTTCTATCTACATATACAAAAATATGTGCATTATATATATATATATATATATATATATATATATATATATATATATATATATATATATATATATATATATATATATATATATATATATATACCTATCTATATAAATATCTATATATATATATATATATATATATATATATATATATATATATATATATATATAGGGGTTGAACGGGTTGCAGGATCAAACAACCTATGAAGTGACGAGGTACTTGCACAATCCTCATCGTCATCAATCTCAACCATATTTCTAATTTTTCTTGGAGTAAGAACTAACTCTCTTTTCCTTTTGTTCATATTCATATTTCCAAAACATTCCGCTATTTTACTAACAAATCCATCACTCTCTACGGAGTCATATTCCACGTCATCCTCACTTTCACAGTCTGAGGATTCAAAAGAAATTCTCTTCCAAATATAAAATTATATAAATATATATATATATATATATATATATATATATATATATATATATATATATATATATACTGTCTATATATATATATATATATATATATATATATATATATATTGTATATATATATATATATATATATATATATATATATATATATATATATATATATATATATATATATATATATATATATATATATATATATATATATATATATATATATATATATATATATACTGTATATATATATATATATATATATACAATATATATATATATATATATATACTATATATATATATATATATATATATATATATATATATATATATATATATATATATATATATATATATATATATATATATATATATATATATATATATATATATATATATAGTTAGTTGGTTAAAACAGGATTGATATTTTGGTACCACACCGCATGAGAGTATAAAAAGCACTAGAGTTAGTTCACCACGCACCGCACTTCAAAAATTATTTTTGTCACGCCACACCGCACTAGAATAAGCACACCACGCACCGCACCTAAAAAAATTATTTTTGTCACCGCACCGCACCGCACCTCTATGTTTCGATGCGCATTGCGTTTCGCACCGCACCGCACATCACCTCTATAATTTAAAATCGCACCGCACCGGGTCACTGAAATTATGTACTGCACCGCACCGCACCGCACCATACCGCACCGTACCGCATCAAAATAAGCGCACCACGCACCGCACCGCACCCGGTGCGTCGGCCAACATTATAAACTGCACTACACTAAACATACATAAAGGGTATCCGACGGTAATATATACCACAGAGAAATACATAAAAGGTAGACGTTGGTAAATTCTACCACAAACTAATAAGGTGGATTTTATGTGACAGCAATATCTATTACCCCCTAACTATCCCAATTCTCCAATTTCACCCACATATCTCATAAGATGATTTTCTAAGATCTTCTTCTGCTGAAGTTTCTAGTGCATCTTTACATTTTACACGCGCCGAAGCCTGAGCAGGGTTAAGCAATTCTCGTTCGTTATTTAATGGTTACCGCGATAATAATTCGAGCGCGGCGCGTACGAGAGTATTCCGCGAAAATTATTATAGTCCTCTCTCCGATGAGATGGATTATATAAGTCCGAATAAAACGGGTTTAACTTCAGAAGAAGTTATTTTAGAACAAAGAAAGTTGTTGGACAGCTGTAAGAAACAGCAGCACTCAACAGGGAAAAGGGTTCATCAAGATTCTAATCGTGTTTCACACAATTTTTCTGGTTATACTGCCCCATCTGGAGCTCACTCCAGTATAAAAAGGGCTAAGCTTCAGAAAACTGCTACTGCTACAGATTTTGATATTCTTCCTTATTCAGTTCCCAGAGCTTCTGCAGTACCGCAAATGCCTTCCAATGGTTCCCATAGGGCAATATTGGCCAATTTAAAAGAAGATGCCAAAGGTACAAATTCTGATCAGTTGTATAATTATGAAAATAATCATTATGATCGATCTTATAACACTTATCCTTCTTCAACTTCAAATAATAGAGAGAAGAAAGTCCGTTTTTCCAAACATGTCATAAGTGAAGATTTTGATCAGTCTAATTTTCCTCACGAAAACTCTAATTATGGACATTACATGTCTAAAGTACCTTTTCAAGATACAAATAGAGTTAATTATCGGGACAATTTGAATAAATTGAATGTCCAGAATAGACATTATTCTCATAATTTTCAAAATAATTCAAATTTAGGACATTACATGCCCTCAGTACCGTTCCTGGGTACTAATAAAGTCGATTGCGAAAGAAAAATCTTTAGTGTAGATTCTAACTCCGATCCTTTTTATCATCCTGATTCGTTTTATGGACGTTCCACGGCCATAGGATCCTTAAAGGACTCGAATAGAGGCATATTGGGACGAAATGGCAAAAGTACAGATTGTGATCAGTTGCCAAAATCTCTTTTAAATTCATCTTTTGAATTACCTATGCCTCAACATACTCTTCAGAGTGAACCTATACGTTCAAATCCTCTTTTTAAAGCAAATTT